>MNCI01000579.1:257689-305526 GCA_015680685.1 Gnetum montanum | reverse complement strand
AGCACACACACATACTCACATTAACTACTGAGTTTATTTGGAGGTATCTGGGCCTTGATGTTGTCAGAGACTAGCAGGCACCTAAATCCTGTTCAAGGACACTCGTTGGCGGTCGCGTCCCAAACGGTCGCCAACAATTCCATTTTTAGTTACCTTATTCCCTCGTCCAGTAGTCAAGCTTGGTTAACATCATTTTTTTTAAATCATCTTAGCCAATTTATAGATATATATATCTATATCTATATATATATCTAAGATAGTTGATATTCGTTCTTGTAAATTCTATAACAACCTACTCTATGTTTCCCTATTCACGTATAGCTGACTAAAAAAAATACAATCCTAATTAAAAGATCTGTGAACACTTTTCTAAACTTTTAAGACCTTAGATTTCGATATTTATGTGGCAAGTGGGAACAGAATCAAACTCGGCCAATAACATCTTAAAGTAACATCATTGTGAACAGTGGAGTAGAGATGATTGCAACGCTAGTGTCATGGTCATCCCTGTCATGATGCAAGACTAAAGATATGGCACATAAACTATTGTGGGGTTTCTTTATGAGTATGGATAATAATTTAGGTCTTTACTCATTTTTCTTATATGAGCAAGGATAAAAATTCAAGGTCTCCATTCATTTCTCTTATAATAGTAAATTTTATCACTTACACGATTGTCCATGTTATTTATAAAGTGAAAAGTATAGTGGTAATTAATGATGATAAAGGGATCAAATACTAAATACATTATTATGTTCTTTAAAGAATAAAGTACAAGAAAATAAATTTTAAATAACTTAATTAAAGCTCCTTAAAAGAAATACTCTGTAACAAGATTATAACCAAACAAAAGTAGAAAGGACTAAAAGTTCATGAAAACAAGTGTGGGGAAAAATATGTAAAATAAAACAAATCATCATCATCTTTTCCATTTATCTTATCTATGAAAGAAAAAAATATTTTCACTTTACTTTTACAATGTGCATTATTTTGTGATGAGTCATCCAATGGCATTTTATAAGTTGATTATAAGCCCTAAACTTAGAAAATATCTCACACCTTGTGTTTGTGGTTTTCATACACATGGTTGAGGTTTTTACCTCCCAAGTTTCCATCTTAGCCTTCTATTTCACACTTGCAAGTTTGGTGCATATTTTAGCCATACAAAAATGTTTTTGGCTTTATTCAAGAACCTTTCAACATGTTCCCTAGTATTCTAGCTTTCATCTAAAATTGGATGAGCAAGGTATGATTGGAAAGGATCCAAGATGCCTAGGCTGCACTAATAGACCTCTTTTTATTCCTCGGGGCTAGCAAACCTTTGCCATTGGGTTGCAAAAACTATAAATACCCATGATAAGCTCTCATACTTAACAACTTCATTTAAATGTTTTCATTTGAATTTTAACATTTGGTTTTTCATGAAGAGTTATTCCTCCCTTGGGCAAGTTGATTCCTTTTCTTATTGATGAGTAGCAAGGTACCCCTACGCCCAACCATACAAATACAAGCGTGTATGCATGATCTGGTCAAACTCCTTGGATTCGCTAATTGTGAGTTCTAAGATAGTTATTGTGCTTCATTATTCATTGTATTCCCACATTGGACTAGTGGAAGTATTTTCACATATGGTTTAGTCCAAAGTGAGGTGTATGATGTAATGTTTTAACACTACTCCTACTATAGAACGATAATAAATAGTTGATTAACTAAGGGTATGAAATAAATCCTATATTAATCTAAGGTGATGAGTATCCAAACCGAATTATTTGTAAGCACCTTGGGCTTCACGTAGTTGCCAATGGGATTACCAAATGCTAATTGGTCCTGGGTTACCAGACAATACGCTTATGTGCTTACAATTGGTTGTACTCATTGTACTTAATGATGGGGAATGTAAATAACATTAGTTGGAAACTGCAATAAATAAAGAAATTAAAATTTTAATCTAAGGAAATCACAAACATAAAGTGGATGCTACAATGATGTAAATGATCTTGATCTTTATTGCCTAACATATAATGTGTCCAAGTACATTGCACTCGAATAAGGATGTCATGCAACCGTAAACATCACATTGCGGGGATACACTTGAACTGAAATTGGAAAAATCTAACTGACTCTCTCTCCCCATCTCTACCTCCCCTACATGATATTTATAGGTGAGTATGGTAGAAATGACATCAAATATCTGACATCACCTACTGACCCTGATATCGGATCCCTGATAATAGATCCCTGATATTGGAGCCCAGATATCACTTCTAATGACTCATCATACCCCCATGATTGAATGAAAACTCATCCTCAAGTTTCATAAAAAATGGTGAAAGGTATGGGATTATTAACTAATAAGACAATTATTGCATTATAGTGGTGTTTTATTATAATAGAATGATGACACATTATAAGAATCAAAATTAAGAACAAAAAGAATAATGATGGAGTCACTAAATTGTGCCAGGAGGTGGTGGCTCTTCCATAATTTCCTTTCCTTTACCTTTATCTCCTAGTTTCAAAGGCTTGTGATGATCTAGCAGTGATTGAAATTTCTCCTCCTCTGTTCTAGGATCATGCATAGTCCATGCAGATGACCTGATGTGTGAGGGAATTGGCACATCCCACGGGCACGATAGCTACGGAAACATTTGATTGGATTTTACATAACATCCTACAAACTACTGTCTCTCCTCTTCAAATGCCTTGGCCTTATCTCTCAACTCTTGAAAATCAAAAAATCATCTGGCCAAGTCTGCAACTATAGCTTTCTATCCATGGTAGCTCACCTTAAATACCTTCAATTCTGTAGTTGCAACCACTAGCTTGTCAAGGGCTACTTTGGGGTCAACAACCTCTTTTTCATACAGCATGTGTGTGGCAGCTTCCTACCTCTCAATCTCATTGCATAGACATCCTATTGTCAACATAGCCAAGTTGGTGTACTGAAGATTGGCCAACTTCATGTACTCTTTCATATCAGAAATCTGTAGGTCCTAACTTTTAACCTTTTCCTGGTGAGCGAGGGCATATGTATCCAAGATGTTTCTCCAGTCAGATCGTTGGGCCATAAAAAAATCCATTTGGCCCTTTGCCATCCATATTTCTTTTTGAATGATTTCTTTGTACATGTCCACCTGGTCACAAAAGTGCTCTTTGAGGCACTCATGATTTTTGGCCTCATTCTGCCATGCACTTATTTCAATGATTGACTTTTTTTGAATAGTGTGCACCTCCTCCATAGAGAGGGTTCAATTTTCTTAGGCAAGGTGACACATGTCATGGTTGACCCATACCAACTACTCTCTTAGCTAGTGGACACTTTCTTCTAACAAATTCTTTTGCTACTCAATAGAGGTCAACTTATTAGTTGTTGTAGTTAACTTCTTATTTTTATCTTGTAAGGTGGTAAGGGCCTTGAGATGTGCATGGGTTTGTGCTTCTATGGTAGAAGCATCCCATACTACTTGCTCTCTTTCCTATGCTAGGTTTTTATTCTCTTCTATCATTTGAGCCAATTGCTCAGTTTAGAAAGCCTCCATTGTCTTAGGTGGGATCAATGAAGATGGATCCTACCTTTCCGCCTTTAAGGTTATGAGCTCTTGATGAAGCCTTTGGGCTTCTACCTCTACATGCTTGACCCTATGCTCGGTAATGATAAGTTTTCCTTTAGTTGAAATTAATTCAGATTGTGCTATAGTGACATCGATGGGGATGTTGAACAAGAAGGTCATTACCTACCTTGTCTACAGTAGTTTATCCAACACATCCTTGTGTTCAGCCAGAGTCATGGTGGGACCAACTAATGTTTATGCATCCTGTGCACTTGTGAGATCTATTGGTGGTACAATAGGAATGTGAAAGGATTCTTTAATGTTATCCTTGATAATGTCCACTGCACTTACCACATCCTAGTGTTGCATGACTACCATTGTAGCCCCTTCACCGATTTCAAGCATTACTTGAAATGATGCGGCATTCCTAGAGGTCTATTATGACCACTGGGCTTCTCATCTAGATTGGAGTGAGACCTACCCTATGGTAGGATAAACAAAAACTGTGGGCTAGACTACATCATCAAGAACTTAAAAGAGGCTTAACTCATCAGGTATTCCCAAACTCATGAGGTCTAAGATCCACTAGAGATGGCTAAGTGCAGGCCTATAATCATAAGTTAGGGGCTATTGCTAAGGTGGTTGAGATGGTGACAATAGTTGTTCAGACTATAGTTTATGGTTGGGTCCTACTTCTTGTTGCTGCTTGGCTTGTGCCAACTAGTGCTTAAGCTATTCAATTTTTTGCTCTAGGTAGGCGATGTATCCCTACTTTGGTTTCTATTCCTATTCTTCCTCCTCTTTGAGATCTTTTCTTAGAGGCACTAGTTTGAGCAATTTTGCAAAAGAAGCATTTTGAGCTTTGTGGGATACATCATTGGTATAACCAAGGATTCCAACACGTTGACATAGCTTCTAGATTAGATAGGGGAATAGTAAAGTGAGCTTCTCTATCTTCACCTCTTCAAACCACTACTCAATCTCCATGAAGTATAGGTTGGGAATGTTGGCTTGAAATTTGTCCATTAACATAGCACATCCTTGAGCCACATAGGTGGATAAATGATTAAGCCCTTTTGTTGGGAACAAATGATATGTTCTAATTTTGAAATAGGTATGCTCTTCTAGGCTCAGGTCATTGTATGACTTATTCTCATTATCAAAAGCATGTTTCAACCATAGCTTATAGCTCTCCAGATTAGGTCGGGTTGATAAAACCAGCAATTGCACTCCAATGTTTGGCAAATTCAAGGCTTTAGTGATTACCTTGATGGAATAAGAGATTATGACCCCACCAATTCTTACCATGGTACCTTCTTCTCTACCATGCCAAAAAGAATAATTCTTCCCAAGGTACCATTCTGCATTTTCATACAAAATTGGCCAAAATGGAGATGCTTATAATTGTGTCCTGACTGACTAAGGGGCGAATTCCATGAATGTCCCAAAGTTCATTTCCATGATGACTGAGGCTAATGTGGGATGTGCTTGAATGGCAACAAGACATTCTAGTGATAACGTGAGTCATTGTCCTTGAACTTGAGGTTTTGCCTCTGCATACACAAATTGAGCTTCGACAGGGACTTTTGTAAGGGCTTTTTGATGAATGCTAAATGACTATGCCTCCTACTCAATTGGTGGCCCTTGTTGGCTAGTTTGACCTTGGTTTCCTCTAGGGAATTTGCTCAGTCTCTGTGATGGATCACCTTGGGTTTCTCATTTGGGGGCCATCTACAATTACACAAAACATTAGGTTACTAAGGGATCCTTGTATTGATCATGTTACTCATCTATACCTTAGTCAACCTTTAGTGTACGTTATAGCCATGTTAGATTGTAGAGTTATGGCCTTACTTACCCTTTTTCTAAAATGGTCCAATAAAATAGTTAAGGAACTTAGGGATACATAAAAAGTATCTTTGGCATTGTGGGTAATGTTTATTTACTCATTTAGCTTTGATTTTACTTGGTGTATTCATGGGCAGTAGTGATTTTCGAAGAAGAAATGTGACATTAGGTGAACACAACAAAACCCCCATATGACTGAGATGAACACTCTGAGGATAGATAGGTGCAAATGGCACAAAAAATAGAGTGCAAACAAGCAAGATATAGCATGTGGATGAGGGGCATGCAGAGCTTAAAGCCCTAGAGAGAAAAAGTGGCAAAAAATCCCTTCATGTTGTGATGCAAAAATGAAATTGGAACTATGGATAAGTGTCATATTTATAGATTTTATGGCTCCGATATTGGGTACCCGACATCAAGGATCTAATATTGGAGCCCAAAAAAATGCTCAACCAAAAATTTGACAAAGGGAAAATTATTTGAGGGTAGGAATAAAAGAGTTGGAGGTACCAAAACATTAGGAACCTGGGAATCACATCAGGAGAATTCTAGGGAAAGGAATAATGCACAAAAGTGAAGAGGGTATATAGTTAGGGAAAGGTGGAATGATAGACATTAAGGCATAGTGGAAGGTGCATAAATCAAGTGGTATTAAAAAACAAGTAAAAGACACAAGAGTTACACAAGTAGGTCATTCCCAAAGCAGGTGCCTGCCCATGATGCCCTTGCATAACTACACTAGAAGGTATCCATAGGCACTTAAGGCATTGAATGCAGTTGATACCTGTCACACACCATCACACAAATAAAAAATGCACCACCATTAGTAGAGAATGATGACTATGTATGTTCCAATCATAAATGAAAACATAGTAAAGAGTGAGGTGAGGAATGGAAAGCATGGTGGAAAGAGAGAACATAGAATGGACTCCTAATATGGAGGTCATATGAAGCCCCTTGTGTGTTTAATGGTTAAGGTGACTTGACAACAACCATCCCAAATCTAGACCAAAAACAACCACATCCAGTGACCTTCCATCAACACACTTGACCCATCCATCCTCTTAGACAAGATGGGTGTTCTCATAGATCAACCACCATCCCACCAAAAAGAAGAAAAGAGTAACACATGATTTGCCAGTGTGGAAAATGGGGTAGCTTGAAGCATTCCTAGTATCCAATTGAGGTCATGAAAACTTGATGGCATGCATGGATTTTTTTGTCTTGGCATAAAATTGGAATCCACAGTAGTGGTCAAAATAGAAGTAGAGACAACAGGAGACTTTGATGTATATACAGAGGTGGTAGATCCAAAGGAATGGACACATCATTAGGTTGCCCTTGCATAGGAGTAGTAGATACCGTGGGTTATGTTTGGCCTTTACGTTTTTTGGTGTGAATCATCCTGAAGAAGGGACATTTGTGTGGCCGTAAAGGGTTTCCATCTAATTAATTGTTAGTATGCATAGTTGCTATAGAACCAGCCACTTATGGCTATAAAAGATGTTGTGTTGAACCATTCAGAATGGGTGATGTGTGTGAAGGGGTAAAACATGAGAGCTTGGAAAAAATGATGAAGGATATGTGGCATGCAGTGGTGAAAACATGGGAGATGGCATGTAGCGATCGTGTTCTAGTGAGTGGTACACCTATGGTGAAGAAGAAGAAGATGAATAGAAACTTGTCAATGAAATAGGCTATTGAACATAGTACTCACATGAGTACGAATGGTGAGATGGCTGCCAATTGGATGATTGTCTCCCTCACGACTGTGGTGGTTCCCACTATGGTTGAGGTTGACCATAAGGCTAAGGATGGCTCCTACCCATGTGGTCATAGGATGGACCATAACCATGTGGATGGAAAGGTATTCTTCTAGGCTTGTGCTAGCGTAAGAACTTTGGGTTTAGTGCAGAAGTCTAATGCTCTTGTATATGTGACAATATCGAGCATTGGCCCTTTGGATGATCATAAAGACAAAGGTCACATTCCTCATTCATGTTTATAATGAAGCTATCGACCTTGTTGTCAATAGCAATGTGTTTATCTTATTGGTCTTTCATCTCGCTAATTTTGTGATTGGTTCCTTTATGTTGAGATTCTTCACCGAGACTGTGTTGTGTCACACTCACTTTAGTAGGCTTAGCATATGATGAAGTACTATCTTGAAGCCATGTAGAAATTCTATTAAACCTTGCATGGAATTCATTAATCAGTTGTTGTATTGGCAAGGGAGGTTGGGACATCTCACTATGGAAAGTTTCCTTATCCTATTCAATGACCATTTTTGTTATAAACATTAATTCCTATTGGTGGTTTTCCAAACATTGTTGTTTACACAACTCCCCTTCTTGTTTAGCAACCCATTGAATTAGCCTTAAACTTTGATGGCCTTATAATTCGTATAATTAGCCCTTAGCATATGTTCCAAGGCTCTCTCCGGTTTGAGTTTGAAGCCCATCTATGATGTGGTAAAGTTTTTCTTCTTAGAAGAAGCCATGGCCTAGACATTTATGCAATAAAGAGCAATAACAGTCTAGGGCCAAATCCAAGGGCTCATATTCTATTTGTTGTCATTCTTGGATCTGTTTTTGTAACTGGGAAATTCTTGCATAATTTTTGTACTTGTTGAACAATTCTAACATCATGGACCAATTCTTAATAGAATTAGGTTTCAATGACTGATACCACATGGCAGCTTGATTGACGAGTGTCTAGGAGAAGAGATTTAGCTTTTTCCACATGTTGTCAATGTTCTGTAAGACACATGCATTATGTAAGGCTTTCAAATATTATTGTAGATCGAAATTATATCCTCCTCTAAACCTAGGGATATACTCCATTTTGATTCATTTGATACGACTATCCCATTGATGTTTTTTGGGGATTCTAATAGCCTCCTAAATGTTTGCTAATATTTGAGTCGAAAACAAGGGTTCACTTTCTCCATCAGACATCTCCATATATGGACGTTGAGTTGCATGAGTCCAATAACCCCGTAGGTAGTTGTGATGATAATATGAGTGTTGTGTTCTTTGATGTCTGTCATTGCAATTAGGATGGTCACTCCATTTTTTTCACTATATATAACATTGTTTCGCCAATGAATAGTTTCACCATCAAATAAACCACTAATGTCGTGTGCACGAGACATGTTGCAGATGTGTGTATGACTTGTTACTTGTTAAAAGATAGAGCGTGGAAATTCCTACAACGAAGTTGTATGATATAACTATCTTAGATAATTATCACCATCCCTAGCAACTACATCAATGATGAGCAGCAAGGTACCCATATGTCCAACCATATGAATACAAGCGTGTATGCATGATCTGGTCAAACTCTATGGATGGGATAATTGTGAGTTCTAAGATAGTTATTGTGCTTTGTTGTTCGTTGTCTTCCCACATCAAACTAGTGGAACCATTGTCATGTATGGTTTATTCCAAAGTGAGGTGTATCATGTAATTTTTTAACACTACTCCTACTATAGAATGATAATAAAGAGTTGATTAACTAAGGGTATGAAATAAATACTATATTAATCTAAGGCGATGAGTATCTGAACCCGATTGTCCGTACGCACCTTGGTCTTCACATAGTTGCCACTAGGATTACCAAATGCTAATTACTACTAGGTTACTAGATAATATGCTTATGTGTTTGCAATTGGTCATACTCATTCCACTTAATGATGGGAAATGTAAATAACATTAGTTAGAAATCACAATAAATAAAGACATTAAAATTTTAATCTAAGGAAATCACAAATGTAAAGTGGATGCTACAATGATGTAAATGATATTGATCTTTATTGTTGAACATGTAATGTGCCCAAGTACATTACACTTGAATAAGGATGTTGTGCAACCATAAACATCACACTATGGGCATACACTTGAACTGAAATTGAAAAAATCTAACTGACTCTCTCTTCCCATCTCTACCTCCCCTACATGATATTTATAGGCAAGTATGGCAGAAACAACATTGGATATTTGACATCGCTTACTGATCCCAATATCGAATCCCTGATATCGGAGCCCTGATATCGCTTCTAATGACTCATCACTTATCTATTTTTGTTTTAAGTCATCACTTTCACAAGTGTGGCTAGACTTTGTTAAAGTGCTACCTTGTTTACATAGCCCAAAATCATTTGGTTGATGCAAAGTCTAGTGCTTGCATAGTGAATAAATCTTATGGTTTTTCCTTATTTTCCCATTGATACCTTAAATACTAAAACACTAAAAAGGATAAAAAATTAAAAATAATAAAAAAATATTTATTTATTTGATTCTCATTTTCTTAAGTTGTGATGATTCATCCTTGCCAAGGAGGTCAGAATTACATAGCATAATGTTTGGCCATCAAGGCTATGACTAAGATCCATTTTTATTATATTTTGTGTATGATGTTGCATCTATCTCCAAGAGGGAATGCAATACAAAAATTACGCCTATTCACAAGAGGGATTGCGATGTGTGTGTGTTTATTATTATTTTGCTTCTTATAATTCTAAAATCCATAAAAAGTATAAAATATAAAATCATAAATATTTTTTTATTTCTCACTGTGATACCATAGGGTTTAATTGTATTATATTATATGTATTAGACTATATTTTATTATTTCTTGAATGCAATGATATACATAAGTATTCTTGACAATCCAATTAACATCATCTCCAAAGCTTACAACTAAATCGCTCTACGATTTGTATGATATATCTTATTGGTTCAAAATTGGTGCAACCCCTATAATTAGCATAATTGCCAAAGAAGATATTTGATGAGCAGCAAGGTACCCCTATATCCAACCATATGAATCACAAAGCATTCATGCACAATCTGGTTGAATTCCATGGACTTCATCGTTTCCAGTGCATTAGCCCTTTAGGAAGTGAATCTAGCCTTAAGGTCAATCATTTTCTTCCTAATTATACTTGTGAAGTTCATTGGTATGGTTAAGTGTAACTGAGGCATTTGATTTTTATCATTTTTTATGTTTTATAGTTGAGTGCTTGAATTGTAGATAAAAAGGAAATTGATTAACTAATCTAATTAACCAATTAACTAATCATTTTACTAATCCTAACATAAGTTTCTGTTCCCACTTTTCATACATGTCCTGAACCCATGTATCTTTTGCTAGCCAACCAAGTGCTATGCTACTGGGCATACCAAGCAGTAATGTTGCTGGGATTACCAAGTGAATACATGTTATGCCTGAAGCGGTCGTACTTATGTGTGTATTCTATCTTACTTAATTACCTCATTAATGTAATAACTAGAAAACATTTAATAACTAATTGAAAGCATTTAATAAATAATTAAAAAAATAAATGCATGAATAAAATAGCTAATCTATCCAAAGTGATGCAAGGTTTATCAAAAAGCTTATCTTTATTGTCGCACACACTATCATGCTCAGGTACAACAATGCTCAAATAAAGACTCGTACACTCAATGACTCTTACTACGGGCACTCAAGGGAAAAAATTCTAACTTTCAAATGGAAAAAATGCAAGAGCTTTGCTACTACTAAAATCTAGATTACCATAAATGCAATTGGTAGGTGCGTACTTGTCTATGACAAAAAGACACTACATCAATGAGGCCTCATCAACATAAGATAATATGTGTTCATGGGGCCTCATTGACATAGGATAAGATGTGTCAACGAGGCCTCACCAATGTGGTCGACTGCATCAACGAGGCCTCATTGACATAACCAAGCAACCAAAAACTCATCATACCCCCACAATTGAATGAAAACTTGTCCTTGAGTTCTTTTACAAAATTGGGAAGTTATGGGATTATTGATTGACTTTTCTTTAACAAAACAAACTAACTGATTTGACAAAAAATAAATTACCCCATTGTATGGATCAACGCATTACAATAATTATGGTATCGAAGTCACAAAATTAAACACCATGATACAACTCTTCAAAAATTGGACAACATTTTCCTTGATAGTATGAAGCTTGTTGGAGAAGATCAAATGGTCCTTGGTGGTGGTGGTTCCTGAGGCTTTGAGGAACCTTCACCAAGTTCATGCACTGGTAGTGGTTGAGGTGGTTGTGATTGTCCTATTGTTGCTACGACTTCATATGGGATATGGAAAGCATCCAACAATGCTTTTATCTTCTCCTTCTTACTCCTAGGATCATGGACTATCCATGTAGCTTTCCCAATGTGGGTTGGAATTAGCACATCCCAAGGACACAGGATTGCTAGAAATAATGCCTTAGCATTGACAAACCAAGTAATGAACTATTTACATTTAATGTAAAACACCTTGATTGTGTCCTTCAGCTCCTGGTAGTTATTCATCCATCTAGCTAGGTTCTTAACAATAGATCGTTGATCTTTGAATCATCATATGAGAACTTCGAGTTCAACGTTAGCAGTCTCAAGCTTTTTCTTGGTGTTCTTGTGGTGCTTGAACTCAGCCTCGTATAGTAGATACGAGCTAGCCACTTGTTTTTGCAATTCTAACCATAGCTTTCTAGCAGTCAGCATTACCAAGTTTGCATAATAGAGATTGACAAACTCCATATACTCTATCATCTTCTCGATTTGCAACTCCTTCAAGAGGATCTCTACTTTGTTGTAGGCATCAATCCCATCAAGGATGGGTTTCCACATTTCTCTTCACTGTTGGAGTTGGTGGAGGGCTTCATTTATTTTTTCCTTTGCAATCTAGATTTGTTTTTCATTAATTTCCTTTTACAAGAAAACTTAGTCCCTATAGTAATTCTTTACTTTCTCAAATTTGAGGGCTTTTTTCTCCCAGGAAATGATCTTGATGGTAAACTTTTGTCACAAGGTGTGTACCTCCTCCATTGATATATTGTAGTTCTCCATGGTTAATTTCCTCAGTTCAGTATTTACCCTGGAAAGCTACTCGTACTATTAATGAATGACTTCTTGCATTTGATCTCTTTAAGCATTAGCATTTTGCACGGTCAATGCTTCATTCTCTTAGCACATCTAATTCAAGTCCTTTTTGATGAAATACATTTCAACTTCTACTATGGACTATTTGAAGATGGCCATTACTACTTCCTCCTCAGCCTTTTAAAATTATTCTTGAAGCTATTTAATAGCTTCATCTCTTGTCACTATTAGGTTGAGGATTACTTGTTTTGTAAGTCTGGCACAAAGTTCAACAACCTCCATGGCCAAGTGTTGATTTTGCTCTTGGCTCATTTCTAGTTTCTCCTCCAAAATGACACATTTTTCCCTTGCATTTAGCAATTCTGATTGGGTTGCAATGATGTTATTCAGGAGATCAAAGATGTCTAGAGTTCATTGCCTAGTTCCTACTAGTTGTTCCAATAACTGTTCATGTTGGGCTGCATTTTATTTTTCACTGAAGATGCCTACAGATGTCTGCACATCTTGAAGTGCAAATATGTCTAGTATAGGCACAACAGGTGCATTTAGTGCTTTAGCTACATGGTCAACTATCACTTCTACCACTATCTCCTACCCTTAGTGGTGCATCACCAAGATAGTTGCCTCTTCACCTTCCTCCAACCACACTAAGAAAGTGGTAGCATTCCTAGAGACTTCTAAGAATAGCTGATGTGTTGCTAGTGACATGGTCACCTCTTGAGCATTGGGATCTAACCTCGAAGAAAACTACCTTCTTTGGGTAGATAAAATGGAATCACCTCTCTCCATCTAGTTGACTGTTTGGGCCACCTTATTAAGGTGAATCATTGTTGGCTGATACATAGATATATCTACTCCACTTGTTTTTTCTTATTTCTCTTATTCACTTAAGATCTACTCTCAAATTTGATGCAGACACTCAAGGACTGTGCAAGCCTTCAATGTTGTCTCTTGAGTGGGTGGTGGTGGCAGCAGCTCCTCTTCTTGAGTGGTCATTGGCATCTTGTCTTCCATGATTTCTACCCATGAGGCTAAGGGAGCATGCCTAAGAGTATCATTATAATAGTAAATAATTCCTACCATTTTGCAAATTTTTCTGATGAGGCATGGAAATGGGAAGGTCTTCCTTCCATGTTCATTCTCCTTGAAGTGCTTCTTGATATCCAAATAGATCAACTATGGAAGGTTAACAGGAAATTTCTTGCTTAGAGTGGCACATGCTCAAGCAAAGAAAGTAGTCGCGTTGCTTGGCATCACCATTGGATTGAGGTGCTAGGCTGTAATCTTGAAATAAATCTACTCTGCCAATGTGAGCACACTGTACTCCTTACAGTCCACCTCATAGCATCACTGGGTCCATTAGCTTTTTGCCTTAGGATTGTATTTTGTTGATATCTCTACCAATTGTGTTCCAATGTTTGGCAACCCCAATGCATGTGCAAAAACTTCTACCAAGTAGGACACTTGAATGTCCTTGATTTTTACAATAGACCTTGGCCTTTGACTAATCTAGAAGAGACAAGTCTCTTCCATGTACCATTTTTTACTGGATGTAATGACTGGCCACATGGGAGTGGCTTACAATTGTGTCTTGACATCCTTTAGAGTTTTCTCCAAAAATGGCTCAAAGTTTATCTCTTGATAAATCGATCTTTGGATTTCTTGGGAATTGATGATTTCTAGGAAGGATTGAATTAGAGTGACCTCAAGCCTTGGCATAAGCATAGGTGCTTCTCCTCATTGGTATTTTTCTATATGCAATTCTTCTTCTGAATCTATTGAACAGATTCCACTTTGGGCTCCTCTCGAAGAGGTCCCATTGCATGGGTTACCTCTAGTAGTTCTTAGCCTTGTTCTTGTTGGCCCCTTCTAGCTCTGGGTCATTTCTCCCATGGTTGTGAGGGTTTTCCTTCCTACAAATGTTTTTTTGGGTGCCATCTATAATCACAATAAGACCATGGATTAGCAATCATTATGTAACCTTAAAAAAATTTGGATACCTTAACTCTTGAGGATAGTTACACTTGGCTAAGTTGTAAGTATGGCTAATTTAATTAATCTAATTATCATTTATTTTATGTGTTATTATGAATAATTCATCTTGGAGGTTGTTGGAAGGGTTAACTTGGGAAAACGTTGATGTTTATATATGATTAAGATTATTGGAGGAGTTAGGAAAATTTAAAAAAAAAATTCATTAATTTTTCATTGGAAACCCTCAGTTTTGTGGCCCCCACAATAAAGATCTTACCTACAGTAAGCGCAAGAACAAAAAATTGAGTGATTTGGATAAATGGTGAGGAAGTTATGAGCTTTGGAAGGTTTTGGGCTTTGAAAAATTACAAAAATTCCCAATGTGTTATGAGCAATTTGCAAAAAATTCTAAAGTGTGCAACAGTATATATAGTATTTTTGCACTATATCAATGAAGCCTCATCGATGAGGCCTCATCAATGTAGTTAGCTACATGGACGAGGATGAGGCTTCGTCGATGCAGCTATTGACCATTGTTGACTTTTGTTGACTTTTGTCAAACTTTCAAAATACAAGAAATTTTTTGATGAAATTGGGATCAAATGAAAGCTTAGAAGACCAAGAATAGTATGAAATCATGAGAAGATGATGTTGAAGTTCATAAATTTGAAAACATTGAGAAAAAATAATTCAATGGATGAATGCAATGAGAAATTAAGGAGTACTAAGTGGTTTATGCAATGGAAAATGTGAAAGATAGGATTATAGTGATGTTAAAGGTAAGGAACCTTAACTAATCATGCCAAGAGCTATGCAAGTGGGTCCTCCCCATAGTAGGCTCATGCCCTTTTTACCCTTGCATAACCTCAACTACGAAGTCCATGGATACCATAGTTGATTTAATGATCATGAGAAGTTAAAGACCAACCTAAAAGAATCCACTCAAGAATTCCAACACATCAAATTAAGACATAGAGCATAACATAGAACCTAGTAGTGTAGTGAGTTATAGTAGCATGGATGGATGATGGAGAGGGTGGAACAAAGTTCCAAATTGAGGTCATAAGAAGTCCCTTGTGGAATTTGTAGTTAAAATAACCCAAGAAGTTCCATCCTTGGTCTAGACCAAAACCATTTGCTTTTAGTGATTTTGAATCATCACTCTAAGACCGATCCATCCACACAAGACACAAAAGTGCTTCCAAAAAACCACCACCATTTCACAAAGAGAAGAAAGAAGAAGTAGGAAGTAAGAGAGAGCACCTTAGTTAGAGGGGACCGTCAGACATAGGTGCATGTTATTCAAGTCCCATAACTAGTGCTTGTAGCCCTTTTATTTTTCCAAGGGGTATGCTTTGAATTCCTCTTCTTCTTCTTTTTGAAATGAGAACCACACCATGCAAGGACTTATTCATGTTGAAGGGGTGTGCATTGAATTCTCATCATTTTTGTTTATTTGTTTATAGTTGTTTTTGAAATTGGAATCGCATGATGTAACAACATTATTTTGACTTCCTTTAGTGGTTGGTGTGGAACAATAAGAAGTCTGTGAAAAACACTCAAGCTCTCAAGTAAGAAGAATAGGATAAAGAGTATTGAGTTCCCTTGAAGTTACACTTTTTACAAACCTTTGAGTCCTTCATAATTCTGGAACTACCAAGGTCACTAATTGGTTAAAAGTTTCTTTAATGAAAGGGACCTCAAATTCCTAGAATGAGGAAACTATCATGACCCTTTGAGCTACTAATACTAAGGCTTGCGTGAAAGTTGGTGCAAGCTATGATTGGTCCATACTCAAGGTGTGGAAAGACATTTGTTGGCTATAGATGAATGTAGAGTGCATGTGTGCACTCTTTGGTGGCATGCATAGCAAGTGCACTAGGTAACTAGAGTTACCAAAATAGATGAAGCTAGGTGGGATGCATGTGAGAAGGCTACAACTGGATTCATCCAGATGTAGTGCATGCACATCTGTTACTGCTAGTTGAGGTGAAGTAGATGCACCTAATAACCTAAATTCAATGGCATGTGTAGCAAGTGCATTGGGTAACTAGAGTTACCAAAATAGATGGAGCCAGGAGAAATGCATGTAAGGAAGGCTACAGTTAGATTTGTCCAGATGTAACACATGCACATTTGTTATCACTACATGAAGCCAAGTGGGATGCATGCATGGTAGGCTACAGATGGTTTCATCTAGATGTAGTGCATGCACATCTACTACTGCCAATTGGGGCAAAGCGAATGGAAGACATAACTAGCAAGAATGGGTTACGTGCATACTCCATGTTGGATATGCAGTGCCAATCATAGGAACATATTGGCAAGGCCAGGTACGCCTACGTCTATAAATAAAAGAGGTGTTGGGGGCACCTCTAGAGCCAGAGGGATGATTGACATGATGTAATAACAGTTACAATAGCATACTAGAAAGGTCATGAATGTCCATGCTCATAAACACAAGAGGTGTTGGTGTACCTCTATAGCTACAGGATGTAGCACTAGTTACGGGAGCATATTAGTAGGGCTAGGAATTCCTGTGCCTATAAACACAAGAGGTGTTGGGGCATCTCTAGAGCTACAAGATGTAGTACCAGTTATAGGACCATACTGGCAAGGTTGGGAATGCTTACGCCTATAAACACAAGAGGTTTTGGGACACCTTTTGAGCTATTGGGATGAGCTACATGAGGTAGTGCCAGTTATGGGAGTGTATTGGCATATTCGAGTATGCCTGTGACTATAAATACAAGAGGTGTTGCTCAAATTGGGTGGGAACCTCATGTACATGTTGTATTATATTCCTTTGTGAGTAAAGGTTGGGAGTTTTCCTATAAGCATGTTCCTTCCATGCTTGAGCATCACTACACATCATTGTGAGTAGTTGGCTAAGTCAAGCACTTAGCACTATCACCTAGTAAACAAGTTTCCACTGAGACTCACCTAGTGATAGTTGGTATCAAAGAAAGGTTGTCATGATGAAGGACCTTGTTGATCATGTGGCTATCTTGGAAGCATTGATTGGAGCATTGGCTCTTAATGCTCAATCCCTTGTAGACCAAGAGGTGCTACACCATAGGAAAATCAATGAGTTATAGCATAGCCATGATCTGGTGTAGGGCGAACTCAAATCTCATTTTGGAAAGATTGAGGACTTGAGGGCACGTCTCTCATCACTTGAGGATGATGTATCATTGCTCAAGAAGACCATTGCAGGATCTTCACATAGGGGTGGGAACCTAGAAAACTCCAAATTGAAAGTGCTAAAGCTAAAATAGTTTGAAGGAAGCTAGAATGCGAAGGAACTGGAAAAATTCCTATGGGACAAGGAGTAATACTTTTGTGTTGCTCATGTTTCTGAGGACCACAGGGTGATGATAACTAGCATGTATCTCATTGGAGATGCAAAGCCCTAGTGGAGGACATGGCTGGATAATGCTGTGAGTGTTGGCCACCCTTAAATTACAACATGGGGGCATTGAGAAAGGAGTTGAATGATCAGTTTCTTCCTTTGAATGATGCAGTTGTGGGCTCAGGCTAAGTTGAGAAGGTAAAATGTGAAAGATCTACCAACAATCATAGATGCTATGGATAGCTTGGTTGATTATAAATGGGGAAATTTGGATTCGATTCAAAGTAGAAGAAACCCTAGGACAAGGGCAAGAATGAAGGAAAGAAACACTAAGGCCCTAAAGACAAGAATAAGAAGGCGGCATCCTCCAAACCCAAGGGAGATGGAGCCTTCCAAGGGAAGAAATTCTCATCTGGATGCTTCATTTGTGATGGACCACATTAGGCTCATGATTTTCCTTCAAGAGAGAGGCTCATGACCCTCAGACTTCAAGAGAAATCTAATGGAGATGGCAGTAACATGAACCCAAGGTATAATCCATTACAGTTGCTAAACATCCTTGCTTGCCAGAAATTCAGCCAACCCAACGAGTTGATGTTCGTAGAGGTCTTCCTCAATAGACAAAAGGTGACAACAATGTTGGATATGGGAGCAACAAACAGCTTTGAGTCATAATAGTTGGTGGAGAAACTTGGCTTGACCATCGCCAAGAGCCAGAGCAAGGTGAAAGCTATGAACTTGGGGGGCATAGCCAATGCATGGTGTGATCTCTCCTCTTAGAGTTGGCCTCTAAGATGATAATTGTAGCTTAGTAGTCATTTCTTCAGATGACTTTGAATTGATTTTGGGGATTCAATTCTTTGTAAGGGNGGGGGGGGGGGGGGGGGGGGGGGGGGGGGGGGGGGGGGGGGGGAGGGGAGGATGTTGATGGTTGATGAAAGGTAACCCTACTTCATCTCATGTAAAGAGCTTAAACCGATGTTTCAATTAGTGGCTCAAACAAATGTTGATGTAAAAATGGGTGAAGTCACTATGATAGCTACCTTGGTAGAGATCAAGGAGAACTATATAGTGGAAGTCCCTGATTGTGTAGGGGATATGTTAACAAAATTTGCAGATGTGATGCTACTAGAGTTGCCCAAGGTCTTACCTCCTAAGAGGAAGGTAGACCATCAGATAGAGCTAGAACTAGGGGTGAGGCTGCTCACGAGTGTTCCATATCTTATGTCCCCATTGGAGCTTACTAATTTGTAGAAGCTGTTGGGGGTTGGCTACCTTCAACCTTTGAAGTCCCTATATGGAGAACTAGTACTCGAAATAGGCAAGATGGCAAGAATACCTTGCAAAATTTAAGTTCCATTGGGTTAATCGACCTAGGTGGGAGAACTAGGTAGCAAATGCGCTAAGTTAAAAGGAAGCTATGAAAGTGGACAAGACCTATTTTCAGCTTTGATAGTAGGTGTGTGATGGCCTAGTAAGAAAATATTGGCTTGAGGCTAATCTTTTGTACTCTTGGGGTAATAGACTGTATGTTCCTAAGGGTGGGGGACTATGGTATGAACTAATGAGGGAAACCCATAATACCAAATGGGCTGGACACCCATGGATGAATTATAATTTACATCAAACTTCTTCAATGGGGTTGAGTCCTGTAGGGTTGGTCTTTGGACATCAGCGCATAACGCCATAGGAGGTGGTGAAATCAAAGTTGTATAGGAAATGCGTAGTGGAAGATCTCTTTGCACGTTATAAACAAGAAGTGTATGAGCAAGCTTAGGAAAACTTAGCCAAGGCATAGAGGCACATGAAGAAGTATGCTAATCAAGATTGCAGGGTGATCCAGTTCAACTTCAATTGGGTTCATTGACCTAGACAGGAAAACCAAGTGCTGGATGCACTAAGTGAAAAAGAATTTTGAAGAACGGTTGAGAGGAGTCTTAGCCATCAGACCGAAGGTGTTAGTTGAAAGAATCAACACATCGACTACTTAGTCTAATGAAAGGACTGTAGTGAAAAGGATGCCACATGGGAATGTGATGTTACCTTATGGTAGTTTGAGAAGCTAATCAAGATCTACTTAGAGAGACTTCTGACGAGGATGTTGGACTCATCTAGTGGGGGTGGGTTTGTCATGACCCTTAGAGTAGCTGATACTAAGGCTCGCATGTAGGTTGGTGTGAGCTATAGTTGGTCCACACTCAAGGTGTGGAAAGACATCTATTACTTGTAGATGAATGCAGAGCACATGCGTGCACTCTTGGGTGGCATGCGTAGTAAGTGTGTTTGGTAACTAGAGTTACCAAAATAGATGAAGCCAAGTGGGATGCATGTGAGGAGGCTACAACTAGATTCATCCAGATGTAGCACATGCACATCTATTACCACTAGTCGAGGTGAAGTAGATGCACCCAATAACCCAAATTGGATGGCACATGTAGCAAGTGCATTGGGTAACTAGAGTTACCAAAATAGATGGAGCTAGGAAAAATGCATGCAAGGAAGGCTACAGTCAGATTTGTCTAGATGCAGTGCATGTGCATCTTTTATTGCTACATGAAGCCAAGTGGGTTGCATGTAAGGTAGACTATAGATGGTTTCATCTAGATGTAGCACATGCACATCTAATACTACTAGTTGGGGCGAAGTGGATGGAAGAAAAAACTGACAAGAATGGGTTAGGTGCATACTCCGTGTTGGATATGTAGTGCTAGTCATGGGAACATGCTAGCAAAGCTAGGTACACCTATGCCTATAAATACAAGATGTCTTGGGGGCACCTCTAGAGCCACAGGGGTGATTGACATGATGTAATGCTAGCTACAAGAGTGTACTGGCAAGGCTGTGAATGTGCATGCCTATAAACACAAGAGGTGTTGGGGCACCTCTAGAGCTATAGGATGTGGCACCAGTTACAAGAGCATACTAGCAAGGCCAAGAATGCTTGCGCCTATAAACACAAGAGGTGTTAGGGCACCTCTAGATCTATAGGATGTAGCATCAGTTATGGGAGTGTACTAGCAAGGTTGGGAATGCCCATGCCTACAAACACAAGAGGTGTTAGGATACCTCTTGGGCTACTGGGATGAGCTACATGAGGTAGTGCCAATTACGGGAGCGTATTGGCAAGTCTGAGTATGCCTACGCCTATAAATACAAGAGGTGTTGCTCACATTGGGTGGGAAGCTCCTATACATGTTGTATTATATTCCTTTATGAGTAAAGATTGGGAGTTTTCCTGTAAGTGTGTTCCTTCCATGCTTGAGAATCACTACGCATCATTGTGAGTAGTTGGCTAAGTCAGTCACTTAGCGCTATTACCTAGTGAAAATTTTTCCACTGAGACTCACCCGGTAATAGAAACCATAGTGTTTATTGAATGGGTGGATGATGTGGACTCATTGCCTATTCCATGAAAAATAAACCATGTCAAAGTCATTAAACATGAAAATTCAAAAATAGAAACTAGACATCAACAATCCCTCATTAAGCACAAAGCATCATTAGTAAACAACAATAGTAGCATTTTGTCTTGTGATAATAAAGTAAATTTATTAGCAAAAATGAGAAAATATCATACTAAAATTTAAAAAAAAAACAAAGTAAAATATATAAGAATATGTTAAAATAGTTAAGAAAGTTCAAAAATTACTAAAGATGATGTAAAATTAGAAAAATTGAAAAATCAAGACTTTGTAAAATAAATAAATTCTAAAAATCATGTGAAAAAAAATGTAGAAAAATTGAGAGCCAATTTGATGGTTAGCATGGATGGTTATCTCCCCCATATTGAATTGGAAGGAGAAGATCTAGAAAATAGAACGTGGTTGTCCATATGTTAAGGCGGTATTTACAAGGGCCTATCTTGGTTCTAGGAAAGGCTTCACTTGTTCGATATTGACCAATTTCTTTTTGCTTGGGTTGTCAGATTTGTAAATTATCATGGCCTCAGAGGAAAAGGTTTGATTAATTATATAAGGTCTCTCCACAATGTTTAGAATTTTGTCTTTTGGGGTATATATATGGGGTTCTAGTAAAGAACCTTATCTTCTAGCTAAAGTTTTACTTTCTTGATACTAAGGTCATGACGTTGCTTGTTGAATGCCTTGTTCACCTCATTCAAGGATAGGACCACTAAGCAATTTTTGTCTAGGACATTCAAATTGATCAATCTTTCCTTTTGTGCTAAACTTAGATCAAGGTTTAGATAATAGGCCGTTGAGAGTGTACAGAGCTTGGAATGAATTGGAAGCAATAGAAGTTTCTCATACACTAACTTGTAGGAAAGAATATCTAATAGGAAGTTTCCAAGTTGAACGATAAGCCCAGAGAGCATCATTAATTTTTGTAATCCTTCCTATATTTCCTAATGGTTCGCATTAGTATTTTTGTAATCTCTTGGTTGGTTACCTCTACTTGACTATTGGCTTGGGCATGGTAAGGTGTTGTTAATTTATGTTCAACCCCCAAGTGTTGCATTAATTTTCTAAATGTGGCACTTGGTGAAATAAGTTTCATTATTAGAAATTAGTGAACATGGAACCCCAAACCTATTCATGATATTTTTTGTATAAAATTGATAGCAGTGGATGATGTACAATCAATAATGATTGTTACTTCTATCCATTTTGTGCAGTAGACAACTGCTACTATAATATACGCCTTCCTGTTAAACATGGATGTGATGGGATCCATGAAGTCAACTCCCCATATGTTGAAAGGTTCTAGTGGTTCAATCCACTATTGAGGACCTTCCATGTGAGTGGTCATCCTCTTATCATATTGACAACATTCAAAAGTCTTCACAAACTGATGGGCATCCCTAAAGATCATAGGCCAACAGTATCCTACCATCAGGATTTTTATGGTTATGCATCTCCCTGCATAGTGGCCTCCACAAGGCCCTTGATAAGCATCATGGAGAATGTGTAGTTGATCTTCATCAAGGACATGCCAACAAATCAAGCGATTAGCACACACCTTGTAAAGGTATCTGTTGATTTTTATAAAGTATTTGGCTTGATGAAGAAATTTTTTCTTTTTCCTAAAATCCAAGTCTTTTGGCATCTCTTAAGTGAGAAATGTGAGGATGTCATTATACCATGTTCCCTTTTTAGATGTTTGTTCACTTATTTCTCCAGTAAAGAGGAGTTCATCAGAAAATTGATTAGAGAATGGGCTCTCCTCCTCTTTGTTATCCCATCTTAAGAAGCAAAGGTGGTCAGTGATAACATTCTCAGTCCTTTTTTGATTTTCCATAGTGAGATTGAATTCCTACAAGATCACAAGCCACTATATGACACGGGGGCTTACCATTGGCTTATTTATTAGGAAGCCAATTTCACTATGATTCGTGTGCACAAACACTTTGTAATCCAACACATAGTGCCTAAAAGTTTCTATTGTGTACACCACTAGCTTTAATTTTTATTCTGTGGTGGTGTAATTTAATTCTTCTTCCACAAAGCTTTGACTTGCATAGTGGATATAATATGGATGTTTCTTATCATCCATTTGCATCATCACTACTCCCAAAGCATAATTAGATATGTCTATCATGATATGGAATGGTTTGAACCAATTTGGTGCTCATATGATTGGTGTTTCCACAAGTTTCTTCTTCAATTATTAGAATGTGTGTTTACATTCCTTGGTCCAAATTAAAGGTGCATCTTTATTTTTAAGTTCTACCAATGGCTTTACAATCTTAGAGAAATTCTCAATAAATAGTTAGTAGTAACTAGTGTGTCTAAGGAATGACTAGACATCTTTAATGGTCTCTAGTTAATTTTTATTTCTTGGATGACCCTTATATTTTTTGGGTCTACCTCAATCCCTTTTTGTAAAATTTATTGTCCTAGCATAATGCCTTCTTGGATCATGAGATGGCTTTTTTGCCAGTTGAGCTGTAAATTTATCTCAACACATCTTTGCAACACTTGTTCAAGTTGTTCCAAGGCTTGTTCAAAGGTAGCTCCATAGGTGAAAAAGTCATCCATGAAGACTTTAAAACCACTATCAATTTATTGTTAAAAAATACTTAGGACCAAGCGTTAAAATGTTGCAGGTGCATTGCATAGGCTAAATGGTATCTTACAATATGCAAAAGTCCTTAGGAACTTGTGAATGTTGTCTTGGCTTGGTCTTCTGGCATAATTTGGATTTGATTATAGCCACCATAATCATCCTAGAAACTATAATAACAATGCTTGAATATGGTATCTAATACTTGATTCAAAAATCGAAAAGGTAAGTGATTCTTAAATGTTGCCATATTTAACAGCCTAAAGTTGATGCAAACTCGCCATTTACCATTTGTTGGGATATTTTGGCCATTTCATGGAATAGGTTGGTATGATAAAATTGATTAAAGGTCATTGGAAATTTCATTAGTCTTCATAAAGCTATTTGTTCATGTGCCCTGTATATGAAGTGCAGAACAAAAAGAAGAAGAGAGAAAAAGAAGAAGAGTTAAAATGCAGTTACCAATATATATAAGAATTGAGAATTGGATGTCATAGTAATGTTTATTGACAGAAAAAGTAGAGACACTGGAAAAAGGCAATTTTTCAAACACTTTGTATATAGTTTGCATTTGAATCAGCAATGAAAACAGGAAAAACAAGAACAGGTTATGAGTAATGATTTTAGAAGAAAAACAACAAGACAAGCATCAAGAATATATCAAAATCTTGCTAATATTAGCATCCAAATCATACAACAACTGTCCCTAATTCACAAATTGAATAAAATGAATTTAGAAAGAAAAACGCAGGAAGCCCTAGGTAAATCTTGGGCAAATATTTCAGGCGGTTAGAACCCTAAACCACAATTATCATTTACTCTTGGAACTTGCAAAAGAAAAAGAAGATCTCCTTCAATAATCTGTAATATATAGAGAGTTGAGTCTTCACATAAAAGGGAAAAAATGCAATAGGGTTTCTAGCTCGTATTTGATAGAGCACCAGGGCATGGTAGAGAAATAAACTCCAAGAAAAATGTAGTGTGTAACCGTAGCTGACGAAAATCTTAAATCATGGTAGACAAGGGCATCCTACCAAGAATCTGGTCCCAGAAATTCAGTGAACGTAGAACACACATGAAGGTCTCACTAGGAACAATGGTTGTAATCATTTCCATTGTGGCTTTGGCTCCGCTAGTGTAGGGTACGTACAGTTCGTGCAGAAATTATCGAGATGCTCAGCAGAGTTTCAAACCTTCTGATACTGAATAGCTGTCGCTAAAAAAAGAGCTTCGGTGTATCTAGATGACACCAATGGCTTGGAATTTACAACTACCAAAGTAGGGATGAATTTGTAGTTGTTCTAGTAACAATACCACACTAGCAAATGGCGTAATTCTTCATTTCTTTGCTATAGGTTAGAAGCTTGATGATTAATAGCCACAGATTTCCTATTAATTTGAAATATTTACATAGGAGGGAGTTGGCATTGCTCATTATCCCAGTTTCAGTTCAAACATTACTCTTGATGAAACAAGCTCACGTAATAATTTGCGAAAAATACACTGGAAACATCTTGACTACGATTTTATTATTCCAAAAAGTCGAACATCCTCATGATCTAGAGAATTTGCACATAAATTGGGAGTGACATCAGAAAAATAATAATATAGATAAATGGGTACCAATTTGGATAAGTTACTATGGTTGTTTGGGGCCATATATTTATGGCCATACCATAATGAGACATGTAGAAACAAAACATGAGTCCTCCATGGCTCCGTAGTCTATCATGATGGTTGCAACTACAAGATATTCATCAACTATAAACATTTAACCCTATGGTGAATATAGCCACTAGATACTTGGCTTCATTTTAAATTTCCTATAAATGTTGTAATTTCATGACAATTGTAGCCTCTCAATTGAAATGGTGGTTATAACCACTACAAAGGCCACTTGTCAACTACAACTTTTTTATCTTCATCGTGACCACTTGGCAACTAAATGGGACACTTGTCAACTGCAGTTTTTTTTTCTATGGTGGTTATAACCACCCATAATGTTTCTAACTTACCTCACCTTCTCATGATGATTGTAACTACCTTGAATACTATAAAAGGGCTTAAATGGTAGGAAGGAAGTAGTCTAGGGATCTCTGAGGGGGGCCTAGCTCTAGGTCTTGGTGGCTGGGGGGAAGAGCATTTGTAAAGAAGACATTATGAACGATTGCTTGTAAGATGACTTGTTAAAGATAACATTTCAGCTTCTTTGTCATAGTCCTATGAGTTATGCTTTTTTTTATTCTATTTACATTGTTTAGCTAGTGGTTTAGATAGTATCATTCTTGGCAAGTAGTTTTGGGATTTTTAGATTGCTCTTATTGTTCTTGTTGCATGATAGAAAATTTTTATTAAAATTTTACCATAGAAGAGCTTGTGTTTGAAAGCCTTAAGAGCATTTTAGTAGTGAATTTTATTATTGTGCAATGTATAAGAACCACTATTGAGATTGTTGTAAGAGAGCCTCTCCATGTAGTCAAGCCATTGAACGATTCAATAGTCAAGAGGGTTTAGAAAATCTTTGGAATTTTGATAGGACTAGAATAGCTTCTTTTATCTTTAAAGTTAATCTCTATGGTATTTCAATCATAAATTGTCAAGTCTTTTGGAGGTTCTATTGAATGCAATTGTTGACATCCATTATTTAGCCAAAATAGAGTCTGGTACATGATAGTTTACGCAACAAATTTTTTTTTGGGTAGCATACTAGGATTGTCTTGAAGAAATTTCTTATTTGAGCCTTGGAAGTTTGAACAATTTGTAGTTATTGAATTTGGAATAACTTTATTGCGAAGTGTTTACTCGTATCATTTTACCTTGTTTAAACATTTGAGATCTTTACATAAATCTGCTTTCTTTTACTTTTCTTTCTATCTCCATTAAATCTCACTCTATTTTTAGTTTTCTTGTGGAACTATCTCTTTCTCTAGGAAAAATTAGAAGTAGATTCACAAATTTGTGCTCAAATGTTTTTGCAAAACTTTACTTGTTACAAGTTGGTATTATAAGGACTGCATAGACTAGGCAATTGAACAAAATAGGAACTCTCAACAACTCACAGTACTTTGCAAAGTTGGTTGAATCTCTTTAAGATAAGTCATTTACAATTTTACATACAACCCAACCATTTCATTTTTCATGACAGCACACACACATACTCACATTAACTACTGAGTCGATTTGGAGGTATCTGGGCCTTGGTGTTTCCAGAGACCAGTAAGCACCTAAATCCTTTTCGAGGACACTCGTTGGTAGTCGCATTCCAAATAGTCACCAACACCATCCTTCTTCGGTAGAATTACAAGTGGGCTAACCCACTCACTATCCATAATTGGATAGATAATCCTTGCCTTAAGGAGTTTCTCTATCTTCTCCTTAACAATTTGCTTTAATTTGGGATTTAGCTACCTCTACATGTACCTTCTAGGCTTCATGGTTGAGTCAATGTAGATGCCATGTTGGCATATATTTGGATCAATTCCTCTTAGATCTAGATATGAACAAGTAAAGGCTATTGACCATTTATTCACCACTTTCAACAACTTTTTTTTCAAGAGCAAGTTTGGCATTTATGATGACTAGGTTACCATTCTTTAAAAATGCATACTCCATACTGGCCAGTAAAGTTTTAAGCTCTAAGGGCTCTTGTTTGAAGTAATCAAGGATTTTTAACTCTCTCCAACAGGTATGATCATCTTCATTAGAGAGTTGGAAATGAATTTTTTCAATTTTTTTCATGCCTTCAACATATGCACAAGTTAAGCTCTTAATTTGTTCCATGCATATTGTGCTACTATTAGAATCAACTATCAGCCACTAGGTGCCTTTTTGTTTTGTGGCTACTATATATAAACACTATTGAATATTAATTTCTTGTGCACACTGATTGCATGCCTTAATATATGTGCTCTTGATGAACCAAATCTTTTGCACACAATTGCAACTATTATCGTTGTATTTGATGCATGGAATACACTTAGTCTCAATCTTTCCTAGCTCATTTTACTTAGATATTTGAAGAGATAGGTCCTTTAAACCCATTCACACATCAACCATGCTTAACCAAGCCCTTTCCATAATGATGGGAAATTCACTTTTGCAGTTGTCCACCTTGATCACTAGAAAATCAGCATAATAGGGCCACCCAAAACTATGGTCACAATGTCCTCTACTAATCCTAAAGGGATAATAATCGACTAATGTACTAATTATAGATGAATTTTGTTCTTCTTAAGAGGTGGTAGGTTTAAGGCCTTTTACATATCATGGGAGATTAGATTAACTCCAAAACTAGAATCAAGAAGAGCTTTACATGGCTCTTGTTTAGTAATTTGTACATAGATGAGTGGAATTCCTAGGTCAGATCATTTTGTAGAAAGATTGGGGGCATTTATCCAATCAAAAATAGCATGGGTTAACATTACAGTGCAAATCCTAGGCGGAACTTGGTTTGAAAGACACTCAAAGATGTTTGATGCATAGGATGAGGGTGATGGAGATGCAAGATGATTAGCTAGATTATGTTGTGAGGGCTAGAGAGGACTGTTGGGCTAGAAGAAAGGTCATTTCCTTGATTAATTATTTAGACCACTTGGTTGAAAAACTGGTTGTCAATGTATAGCTCCTGTAGCATTTCATTGTTGCGGCCGTGAAGGAATCTCATCCTACATAGATGAAGAAAGAGGTAATTGGGTTGAAGGTGGAGGTGTAGGTGTAGAGGGATGTGGAGGGTGATAAAGATACAAATATGGGTTTCTCCTCAAGTAGATGGTGAATGTGTTTGATGGTACTCTGGAGAGTAATAGTGATGTTGGAATGATGCATGACTTGTAGACCTTCTAGGGGAGATAGGCTGCTAAACATAGTACCCATATGGATCTGGTTTCCTATAAGGGTATTGCTACCTTGGTGGTTGCATTCCCCATAATTATGATTGGTACCACTATTGGTATTGTTCATAAGGTTGTGGAGAAGTTCCACTTGGGTAGTAAGCTTGTTATTGGTGGTCGAACTATCTTGGATTACCTTAAGGAGAAGGAAATTGTCTTAGAGCTTGCTTATGTGCCAGGAGAGGATTCAATATGTACACTTCAAACTCTTGTAAGTGTGACACTATAGGGCAACATCCGTTTTGATTTTCATATTTTCATATGTCACATTCAGTTTCATCATCAGAGTCAAACTACACAACTTCCTCTACTACAACAACTTTGCTCTTACCTCTTTGGTAGGCACGCTTAGCTTCTTTTTGCCTTCTGTGATCATGATCACTATTTTTCTCTATGGATTCTTCAGTAATCTTCAACACAATTTGAAACTTTTCAGCCAAAGAGTCCCATAACTTATCAACCTTGGTTGAAATATCATAAATATATTTTTGAATGGGCAAGGTCTTTCTATTCACCACTTCATCAACTAGTGATTTTTCCTTATCACAAAATCAAACCTCTCATTTTCTGATGGATGGATTCCTATTATACTCTTTAGTACTTTCCCTCTTTCATAGCTCGCCTTCTTCTTTTTCTACCTACTCAATTAACCGTTGGATCTAATGAGCTCTCATTTTAGACAACCTTCCTTGGACATACATCCCAGGGCTTCTTCTTATCTCTACTCTAAGCCCATCTATGATGTGGCAAAGTTATTGCCTCTAAGAGTAATTATGGCTAGGGGATCGATGTAGGAGTGAATAGTATCTTCCCATGGCAACACCCAAGGGTTCATGTACTCCCTATTTCTAGCCTTGGATTTGCCTTCTCAAATTAGACACTCTAGAGTACTTCTAGTATTTGTCATTGAACAGCTCTAACATGGTACTCTATCTTCGGATAGATTCCGATTCCAAGAACTAGTACCAACTTTCAACTTCCTTAATGAGTTTCCTTGGAAAAAGCTTGAATTTTTACCACTCATTCTCTATGTTCTGTAAGGCATAGACATCTTGAAAAGCTTGTAGATGTGTTAGTGGATCAGAATTATATCCCCCCCTCAAATCTTGGGATGTTGTTTATGTCTAGGCGCTTGATTCAACTATCCTTCATATGCCTAGTTGGGATTTTCACTTCCTCCAGAATGTTGAGCATATTTTGAGTTGCCAATAAAGGTTCATCATCATTGTTGCATTCATGACATCAATGAAGGTTTTGGGCACCCCTTCGATTTTGGTGGCCTTCATGGTCATTTTTATTTCATCAATCACCTTCATCATGGTTGTTTTGATGATGACTTCCATGAGAACAGTTAGATCAAGAGGAGTGTTCAAAATCATATGAAGAGGATGAATAGGATGAAGAGGAAGGTGGACCACCATTGCCACTACGATGTCCATCATCACTCTTATGCTTATTATGGTCACCATCCTTAGATCCCTTTTTGTTACAATGTTTACCCAAGTCCCTACCTTAACTATCACTCTTTACTGACCCCAATTTATGAATAGCCAATCACAGGGTCAGGTTCACACCCTCACCATTAGTAGTAGGGGGCAAAGAGTCTTCCTATTGAGAACCTTCTAAGGGAGGATCCTCATTATCCTCTTGATCTAGTAGGAACAAGGGGTTAGTGTAATGTTTTCCCTTTGTAGCATCATGGAGTTTCTCCTAACGTTTATATTGCTTACGTTGTGTTTTAGTGGGATAGTAGTTTTAAGTGTCATATCCATCCACAACATATTATTCGTAAAGATATGCTATGTCCAACTTCTTGAGGGTTTTGAATAGCATCCTAGGCAAAGATCAATTGAGGGGCAAGATGGAGTTTCCCTCCATATCACACCATCACATTTATTCATCCTAATGTAGGATGAAGGTGAAATTTGGTACAAACTCATCTGGATGAGTGTATACCACCTTACATTCTTGTGGCATCAATGCTTTAGTATCTTTATGCTTGTGAGAAGAAGAAAAAAAATTTCAAAATAAAATGAAATTCTCAATGTGCTTTTATAATTTTTATGTATAGTAGGAATGATATTGACCTTAGGTTCATACAACGATATTAATGATATTTACTTAAACCTGAATAGTGCACATTCCACAAACAAAGTCCCCAACAATGACACCAATGATGAGTGGCAAGATACCCCTACATCCAACCATATGAATTACAAAAAATTCATGTGTGATCTGATCAAATTCCATGGACTTTGTCATTTCTAGTGCACTAGCCCTTTATGAAGTGAATCTAGCCTTAACATTAATCATTATCTTCCCAATTACACTTGTGATGTTCTTTGGTATGGTTAAGTGTAACTGGGGCATTTGATTTTTATCATTTTTTATGTTTTATAGTTGAGTGCTTCAATTGTAGATAAAAAGGGATTTCATTAACTAATCTAATTAACTAATTAACTAGTCATTTTACTAATCTTAACATAAGTATCCTTTACCACTTTTCATACACATCCTAAACCCACGTATCCACTACTGGGTGACCAAGTTCTATGCTACTGGCCATACCAAGCAATAATGCTACTAATATTACCAAGTGAATACATGTTACGCTCAAAGTAGTCGTACTTATGTGTGTATTCTATCTCACTTAATTACCTTATTAATGTAGTAATTTCAAAATATTTAATAACTAATTGAAAGCATTTAATAAATAATTTAAAATAATAAATGCATGAATAAAATAGCTAATCTATCCAAAGTGCTGCAAGGTTTATCAGAAAGCTTGTCTTTATTGTCACACACACTATTGTGCCTAGGTACAACAATGCTCGAATAAAGATTTGTACACTCAATGACTCCTACTATAGGTGCTTAAAAAAAAATTATAACTTTTGAATGGAAGAAATGCAAGAGCTTCACTACTACTAAAATCTAGATTACCATAAATGCAGCTAGTAGGCACATATTTATAAGTGACAAATAGACACTATGTCAATAGGGCCTCATTAACATAGTATAAGATGCGTCAATAGGGCCTCATCTATGAGGCCTTGTCATTGCATCCAACCAAACAACAATAGATCAATATTGGTGAATTACTTAGAAATAATTATACATTTTCTCTTTAACATTTATTCAAATCAAGTCTGTATTTCTTAGTGCTATGTGTAGGTTATGAATATGAATGAGATGGCAAATAGCACTAAGAGATTTCCAAAGACATATGGAAAGATACTAAAAAGAAAAATGGCTTTCATCAACTTTGAGAATTCAAAGGATGTGATCTTAAAGACAACTAGATCTTAAAGTACAAAAATACTCATTTAGTGATACTATAAATGATCTTAAAGAGGCCTTGATCAACATGGTGCTACATGATGAATGTACATTGTACAAAGCTCATGAACCTATGTATGATGAATATGAGCCTTTGTACATGCAAAATCTTCTGGATCAAATGGTAAAAGAATAGGCCAACCACAACTTTTCATCTAATCATTCAAATGAAAAGTGAAAAGACAAAGTAGATAAAAAGGAAAAAGGGTTACTCTATCATAAAGGTCCATGATCATGTGTTATCAATCGAGGTGTAGCTCAAATTCAAAATGATGACCTCCTTCCAAAGTTGCAACACTTGCATTTATCTAGACATTCCAATGATGGTGATGATGCCCCTTTGTCTAATTAGGATGATTATCATGGGCTAGCTAGAGCTATCCACATTCCAAGGAAGCATGTTCATGATATAGAATCAAGTGAATCAACATGGTCAATCTACCAACATATATATGATATACGAGTTACGATCCCAACTTCACATGCAAGACTTTAACAATGCTTACTATCTTCAAGGGATCATAAGCAATTAGTAGAATTTGTAGTTGTTTCTGCATACCTTCACCAAACACATAGAAAACTAGTACAAATCCTTATTTCCAAGATCAATTTAGAGATAAGTAGACATGGTAAAAAAATTTTACATAAAATTTTAAACCTATGACTAAATTTTAAACATATGAAAGAAGATGGTTATATGAAGGTAAGGAGCCCATAAGCCTCTCAACATAGTCATAGAAAGGTATATGAAAACTATTCATCATTGTTCAAATCATGGTTTTAACTAAAGAAAGTAGTTGATGCATATTGTATCAGGACTAAGGTAGGAAATAAGAGAGCATGTGAATATGTACATGATGGATCAGATACATAAGAAACTCATCACCCAAATCAAAGCACTCTTGGACACCTTAGCAAGTATGAAGAGTGAGTGGAGAAACAGATAGGTTGTGGAGGAGTATAATCATGACCCAACACATAGAAATGAAGCTAAAAATATTTAAGTTACCAGTAAAGCTTCCACTATGATCAAGGCCTTTTTGTAAGATCAAGTTAGAACAAACAAGGCCTTGATAGAGTTGGCTCATAGAGTGTACCAATTTTGGAACATGATGAATGAAATGATGACCACTACTCTTAAGGACATTGAGGATAAGATGGTTGAAGATAGAACCAAAGAGAGTTCACCACATAATTGTTGAAAGAGGTATGAAGGAAAGGATAAATATGAGATATCTCATTCTCAGAGCATTCAAAAATATCCAAACAAGGCTTCTTCATCCTTTGATGATAAATGTACTTGCAAATATTACATAGATCTTCATGATTTATAGTATTACCTAGTCATGACACACATGATTGGTGAGATGGAACAATCACAGCTTCCTCTAATTTCCATTATTTTCTAAAGATAAATAAGAAGGACTTCATACCTAGGTTGTTCACACTATCTTCAAGGTGCATTTCGAAAGCCTATGCAACAATACCAATAGTGGTAAGCTCCAAATCCTTGAGGTATTACTCAAGGAAATTTTTCTACTTCTATGCAACAATAGATGGTGCTCCTTTCCAACCACTATTTTCATAGTACATAGGTAGGTGCTTATCAACCCTTATTAATGATACGTTAATAGTAGCAACCTACTTCAAGTAGCCTTGCTAGTCAAGCTCCCTAGCAATAATAGCTTCTACTCCTTGATCACTTGTAAGATTGGATAGCCATTCAACTAAAATCAAGAGATGATAAATCATGTAATATTTCCTACTATATTGATCCTACTTTCATGTATACATCTAGGTAATATTATTAACATCCTCCTAATTCGATTATGGGGGAAGCTTAAGATCCTATAGTAGAAAATTCTATCGTAAGTGTAGATGTACAAACCCCAAGACTATGTCCACATCACCCTCTTCATCTTCTAGAGAGGAAAATCGTTCATGCTAAATAGAAGCCCGCATTACTGACGTCTCAATGAAATTACTAATCATAATTAACATGCAATATCTACTTCAAGAAAAATTTCTATAATGACATCTAGTAAACATCATAAGATGGTACCTAATGGTGATGTTATCACCATCTACATGTCTATGATGGCTATATGAGTAGTAAAAGAAGGATATTTTCCAAAAAGAGAATCATATTTTAATAGTCCCATGGTGGAAATTAGATTAAAAAAAAGGGTCATTATCTAGATCTTTGTGACTCTAGTTTGGAAGTTAATATCATCTAATTACAACAATATCATGATTAGGAGCTTCCTTCTCTTAATCATACCAACATTCTTCATCTCTTCCATTTTATTCTTGTCCATGATTGTGTATGGAATAAAGTCAAGCAAGTGAAGTGGAGGATGAGATTTGGCCATCTAAGGAAATAGACTCATGTTTAATGCCAATGTCTCACTAGTTGTTGGGAATCCATGGGTGTCTCATCAATAGGATTCATAAGGGCAATAAAGACAAGTGTTTGCTATGGGAAGGATCAATTTGTAAATCCTTGATGGATTGGCATTATAAGTTATTAGTCTAATTCTTATCTCCTAGTGATGTTAGTGGTTGCATTGCATAAGGTACTTGATTGGTCTTCCACTTATGTGAGTGTCAACTCTTCATGCTTCAAGATTTAATCATGAAAAACTCTCTAGTTCACCTCATTTGTGTTTGTATTCCATTATTCTTTGTGCTCTAATCATTCTTCCATTTTTCTAACCCATATTTCCTAGCTTTTTATTCATGGGAACATGTAAATTAATCAATCAACCCAATTCTTGTTATTGCAAATGTTACCATAGGTAAGTTTATAATGCTCTTGTTATCATGCTCTTATGATGCTTTACTAGACTAATTCATAGTGATTTAAACATGTTTTCAACCTTGCACATGGCTTCAGTGGTTATGGAAGACAAGTTCATGGCTTAGGTAGTGAAGTTTTGCATTTTTCCAAGATTGGAAGGATGTGTTGATGCACCCCTTGCATAAGTGCAAGGATGTTAATGCCCTTATGCTATTGTATCTCCATAAGCTAACAAACTAGTATAAATGGAAGGCTCTCCCAAACTCATTTTCACACTTAATATTTTTATTTTTTATTTTCTTTTGCTTCCATTTGATCAAAAACAAGACAAAATTTACTAAATTTTCATCCCATAGGTTGAATTAGTTATATTTTTACATGAAATCTTCTTGGTCTTTCTTGTACTTAGTGTTCTTGCTATGGTTTAAGCCTAGTATCTTGTAACTTAGTAGTGAGGGAGAGAACTTAATATGGATATGCATTTAATGCATTCAATAGTTATAAAAACATATTCTACCTTATTTGTACTTACCTAGACATGCCATGATTTCATAGTTGTAATATTGTTTCTTAAGTATTTACAAGGGTTTTATTTATCATTGTTTTTATGCAAAATTTTTATAATGATAGTATGATGCCTAGAGAACTTACATTTACAGGAATCTTCATAGTTCATCATGTTAGGATAATAATGAACAAAGCTTCATAGATTAAGGGGGAATATAGTTGAATAATCTCAGGCCTCCATCTATGAGCCCACGCAAGAACCACGAGCCTTTAAGGAGGAGGAAGGAAAAGAGATTAAATCTCTTGACTAAGAACCTACTCCAAAAGGGCCTCCCCCTAGAAGTAGATTAAAAGGGAGCCAATTATATTTTCAATCTATGGGTTGAACTAGTGTAAAACATGTAGTTGAACAAGTGCCAAAGAAGTTGACAGAAGATGAAGATGATAAGATTGACAATATCCAAGAAGGAATGGAGATACAAGATGTCTAGCAGCATCCAATCCATGAAGAAAATAACTATCATCAATTCATTAAGCTCACTCTTGTTGAGCTTAAGAAGTCTCTAAAGAAAGTGGGCTTTTATAAGTACATCATCTAGTCCTTCACATGGTACTAGCATGAGATAGAAGAATTATACCAAAACCTTGTAATGAACATTTCCATGATCATTTTTGGAGGGATTCTTATGCCTACCTCTACATGGACACTCTATAGGGCTATAGGATTTCCAAATGAGCCAGAAAATAAGTAGTGGTCAAAGACCCACACGACTAAGCCCAAGCTTATATCAAAGGTTCTATTTAAGGTCTTTGACATGGACAAAATAGAGGTGAAGATGTTAAACTCTCCTTGGTTCATAATACCATGTACAAAATTTTCAGACATGACTTTTTACCCACTAAATGATCATAGGGTATCTCTACTCAGGAGGTGAAATTTTTGACAATGATGAACATCTCATGAACATTTCATTCTTTCTCTACAATGCCTTAATTCAAAAGATCAAGGATGTCGCTAGAGACAAGAGGGAGGTATATGTATTTCAAGATTTAATTTGAAAACTCTATGTATTGATGGGCATAGTCAATTATATAGGAAGAAATCCTAGAATTGTGCGAATGGAGGACTAGGAGAATGTAATGATGGTGGTCCCAAGATAACATCCAAAGGTTTTTGGGGTCATACCTAATTCCGAAGATGAAATTCCTTTAATTGCAATATCCCATATCTATTCTTCAAATTATCTACATCATCACCAAACAAGGGCACTAACCAAGTCTTACGCTACTTAGCATACAAAGATGCAACACACTAGCAGATTCGTTTCTTAACCTACTAGTTTTAGAATCATGCAAAGATAAGGATCTCTTTCTAGTGGTGGTTTTTGACCCATTATGCATAATAAAGGTGAGGGACATGTTGCCATAATTCATATTAAGGGTTTTCTAGACCTTGATAGTAAGTTCTTAAACATGATTTGAGCCATTGTGATTGGTGATACTATAAGGGAGAATCTTTTTCAGCTTTCTCCTCTCTTATTGGATGCTCCACCCATGGTTCATAATGATGCCTCTATTTGGTTGCAAAAACATGTTCCTTTGTAAAGTATTTTTTCCTTCCATTGATCAAGGTGCAACATTCATAATGTCCAACATGTAATGAAAGTCATCCAAGAATCCACTAATCAACCTAGGACTAGCTATTAGACAAAAGAGGAGCAAAGGATTATGCTAGTGTGCTAAGTTATTATCAAGGAAAATTGATAGTATGATGGATATTGAACTCATCAAGGTATGAATTGAGTTAAAAACCATGGATTCTAACAAAACATTTTATCTAAGAAAGTTGTGGAGAAGCTAGGCCAAGGTATGATAGTTGCATGACAACTAGAACACATCACACCATTGGTACCAATACCTTCTATAATCACACTAGAGGTACATATTGAATGCTTGTAGGCTAAATTATTTTAGGCATACCAGGTTGGTGAAGAAGTTGTGTTCATGAAAAATGACTTGAAGCAACAAATAGAATGCTAAAGCATCAATTCCAAAAATGGAAATATTAGTCAAGAAAAAGAAAAATAAGTAATATCCCTTTTCTAGTAGGTATGAAGGTTGAAGGATGAATTTTAGATCATGCCCCAATTTTGGAAGAAATACCTTCATATGGAGAAGAAGCACTAGAACTTACAGCAAGAGCTAGCAAACAAGACTACTAGAAAAAGTAATAAGCTGAGTAAAATTCATTTAATTAAGTAGAAAATTTGGGATGTCGAGGTGTGTAGCTTGCATAAACTTTTAGCTATGGTCAATGAACGAATAATTGGGAAGCAACATGAGATGAAGAAAAAATTTGACACCTTACAGACGAAACTCCAACAAATATTTGCAAGTGAGCCAACAATGTAGAACAAGACGAACCTACTGGAAAACATGTACATCCTTCACCATGAAGTAGCTATCGCAATCCTTGAGAAGAGACTCACAAAGGTAGAAGAGGAGGTGAAAGTGAACTAGAGCAAGTATCTTTATGTGGTTCAGAATTTTGCAAGTTAACCATGCACAAAGCTATAGGAGAAACTTCATTAAGCAATGATCAAGTTGGACATGGTCCAACATGAGCTTTCACAAGAAAGGGGAAGTCATGAGAAATTCTAAGTGGATGATAAGAAATGATATCAAGTAGTCCTATGAGAGCGGGGACTAATGAATGAAAAAAATCAGCAACTCCAAGTAAGGGTAATGAACATTGAGGCCTAACTCTAGAGACTTCATATTTCCACACCTATCTTTTTAGGCTTCTTCCCATATCAAGCAGGAATGTTAAGAGGCTTCTTCTCTAAGCCACCACTCCATGTCACTTCTCAATGATATGTCTTTTATTGTATTATAGTCATCATCTATATATTTATACAATTTTATTTCTCTACCTTGATCAAGTCATATGTCTAGTCCCAGTTTTGTGTGTTGGGTGTTAAAGCTATGGGACTAGCTTTACTTAGCCATAGAGGAATCATGAGTTAGCCAATGATATTTTGTAAGTCAATTCTAATTCCTAGACTTAGGAAGTATTTCATATCCTATGTTTGTGGATTTCATGCACATGGTTAAGGTTTCTACCCTTCAGGTTTGCATCCTAGCCTTCCATTTCACACTTGCAAGTTTGATGCATGGATTAGTCTTTCTAAGATGTTTTCAAATTTTTTCAAAAATCTAAGGAGCCTTCCAACATGTTTTCTAGTGTTTTGGCTCTCACCTAAGATTGGATATGCAAAGTATGCTTACTAGGGATGCTTTAACTACCTTGCATGAGTGCACCCCCTACATCAGTGCAAGAGTGTTGATGCAATCCTCTTGTATGCTAGATTTGGTCACTTTACTTACTTGTCACCTCTAGTATGGTCTTGAGATACCTAGGCAATGCTAGTGGACCTTGGTTAATTCTTGGGTGTTAACAAACCTTTGTCATTGTGTTGCAAAAACTATAAATACTCAATATGAGCTCTTACACTTAACAACTTCATTCAAATGTTTTCATTTGGATTTTTGCATATATTTTTATGTAAAGAGCTCTTCCTCCCTTGGGTAAGTTAATTCATTTTATCATCTATTTATGTTTCAAATTGTCACTTTTAAAAGTGTGGCTAGATTTCGTCAGAGTTCTACCTTGCATATGTAGCCTAGAACCATTTTTTTGATGTGAAGTCTAGTGTTTGCATGGTGACTAAAGCTTATGGTTTTCCTTTATTCTACCATTGATGCCTTAAATACTAAAACATTAAAAAGCATAAAACAATAAAAAATATTTATTTAATTAATTCTCATTCTCTTAAGTTGTGACAATCTGTCTTTGCCTTATGAAGTCATAATTGAATGATATGGTATTGAGCTATTGAGGTTGTGACTAAGAGCTATTTTTCTTTCATTTTGTGAATGGTGTTGCACTTGTTCACAAGAAGGATTACAAGACGAGCATTGCACTTATCCCTAAGAGGGATTACGATGCATGTATTTTTATTATTATTTTGTTTCTTATAATTCTAAATTCCATAAAAATTATAAAATATAAAATCATAACTATTTTTTTATTTCTCACTACTACAACATGGACATTAATTGTATTATATTATGCATTATATTATCTTTTATATTTCTTGAATGCAACCATATACACAAGTGCTTTTAGCAATTCACTTAACATTGTCATTGAAGTTGATAATTGGATCGCACTATAATTTGTATGATATTTCCCATTCATTTAAAACCAATGATTCAAAGGTGGCTAAGTAGAGCACATAAAAAGCTTTTTATGTAGGCTTGGAATAAAGGTAGCTTAACAAAAAAAACATAATATGTCATAGATATAGAAGCTAATTGACTCCTTATACAAGATAAACTTGATGTGTATTGTATAGGAGTATCACAGTTTGGATTATGTTCTTACCAAAGCTATAAACAACAAGGATGCTCTCTCAAAAGTATCTATTGTTGCTACGTAAATTTTGGACACAACAACACCCAAAAAACTTGTTAAAGTGACTATTGCCTAGGGTACCTCTTGTATAGGTACGAAACCCAGGAATAGTTTCAACTAGAAGGGCAACGTGGTGTTTCATAAAATGTAATGTTTAAAGATGACAGTAAATTTTAATAGGTTCATTCCACAACAACTTGGCAAAGAAGTAGTAATTTTTTTAAAAAACTTTAGTAAAGGCACTTGAGCAAGAATAAAAGCATTAAACAACTAACAAGATTAATGAAAGTTTTAAGAAACATAGGATCTGTGTTTCAACCATGCAAAAAAGATCAAGGGTAGAATACAGGAATTTAAATAACATAGCAAGATAAACAAAGACTTAGCTCAAAAATGAGCACCAAACAAAACAACTCCTTGTGCAGCCTTGGCTACTTGTGCCTACAAGTAGCACACTTCCTTTGGTAATACTACAACCTCTGGCTCTCAGATATGCTCGCTACTCCACACCAAATTGCCTTTAGAATGCCACCAAATAGTTAACAAGAATTAGAAAGAACCCTAGGATTTCCCCTCCATAGCTAGCCTTGGAAATCCTCTCACCATCATAGCTTAGCCTTATTTCTTCCTGGTCCTGTTGCATTTTTCCAGGAAATTTATAAGAACTAGTCTAGCACATGAGGAGTCACCACCCATGTGTAACAACCATGACAATTACTACCTATGCGTAATGTATACTATAACGTCCACTGCCACTACCTGTGCATAACATCCATTGCCATAATCAATGCAAGAAATGGTTGTAATATAAATTACATGCAAAAAATAACTAGGATAAGGAAACATACCTCCAATGTCAAAAGACCTCTCGCAGGACACATGTAGGCATGTGATATGCAATTGCAAAAATGGCTAGGAACCACATTCAGTTGTTGAAAAAAATAGCAATTCATATCAACGTAATGTGTAGGAAATGACTACAGGAACCTAACAAGAGCCCATGTTAACCAATCCTGCATGTTTTCCTACAAAAACTATTGCAAGTGTTTTGGGTCAATGCTCAATCGTAGATGCACTACCCAAGAGCATGGTTGAAGCACCAGCACACCCAGGCTACATCATCATTGTTTAGGTTGTAGCTCCATTACTATCATAAATCCTCAACATGCATTCTTGTTACTACTACAAAAAAGAAAAAAAAACAAAAACCAGAGAAATAATACCAATATAGATCAAGGAATTGGATTCTTCACCTGCCACCATGTGGCTACCTAATAACAAAACTTGCTGTTGGCACATTTAGCCATTACATGGAACAGTTGGAATATTTTTTTCAAAGATAGCACAATTCTTGGGCATAAAATTGAAGTTTAATATGCTAAGTTGACAGGAAGCAAGCAAATATGTTGAAGTGTTTGGTTGTTAAGTTATATGGAATTAAAATAGAAAGACTAAGGATGGGATTCTTTGCTGTTAAAGGATATACTCCCTGTTAATGTTGAAAATGCATTATCGGATTATTCAAAATCGGATTAACAAAGGGCCACGTTCAAAGAATTGGATTGGCCATCGTAATAAAAAAAAATCCCTGCACATGGAGGAGGCAAGAAAAATGTGATTAAGGAAAACAGGAAAAATAATGGCCACCCTTGGAGCAGGAACAAACCAATCTTCAAACTTGAATAATGTGAAAAATTCGACACAAGAATCAGATCCGAAGGCAAACGCACATGAAGGAAATGGAGACAGCGGAGGACTGGTGTACTCAAGCAAAAAGGGGCAACTAAAACGGCATCTGCACATACATTTGCAGAAAGGAAAAATGAGCAATTTGCCCCAAAAACAAAAATTTTACTCAGCTCAGCACCGGAAGAAAGAAGCAAAAACACGTGCGATCACAGATATATTTTGAATCAAAAAAATATCAAAAGCTGAAAGCCCTATCCCTGCAGTATTGTCGATTGTCCAACAGTTTCATGGCTTCAACTGAAGGAAATTTAAAATAGGCACTGTGCAGAGACCCGAAACCCTTAACACCGAGAATCATTCAAGACCACCATTGTTGCTGCTGATTTTGTTGCATCTGCCGCGGGCATCAAAACAATCTGGCCTTTGAGATCGTTGCCTTTTGCTCGCCGATTTGAGCGCAGGCCACCACGACCGGAGGATAACCGAAAGTGCAGAACCAAAATCTTCAAACCTTGATATCAAAATTGCAGGAATTTTCCAGAGGTTATGACAGTTGCTGATCCAGATGGAACACATGGTGATGTTTCCTAATCCGACGGCAGGGTATTCTCCCGTGGAGGTAGTTGCTGGAACGTCTTCAATCAAGAAATTGGTTGCAGGATCGATGGCTTCGCCTTCGGGCTCGTATTTCTGGTATTCCGAATTTTGAAGTGTATAAAGTTAACCACCGCTACTTCCAAAGGGGGGAAGATTAAATTAGATTTTTATAAAATCATTATAGCTTAGGGACATTTAGGAATTTAAATTAAATTAGGCTAGCTTAAGTTCCAATCTTTAACCAAATATTTAGATAAACAAGGCTTACAAGTAATTTCCCGATAAAATTAAATTAGATAACATTAGGAATGCTACAAATTAACATATGAATTACATCTCCAGTTATGCATTATACATATCAGCCCATATATCAAATTCATGGTTATTACCCCATCACTACATGAAATAAAATATTTTATGATTTGAAAAGAAAAAAATAGAACAATTATGAGATAGTCATGCAATATCTTATGAAAGGAACATATGGCTATTATCCCTTTAATTTATAACTATAATATTTGTAACTAAATTTTAGCCTTTTTTATCTCTTTGGTGGTTGCAGCCATCCAAAATTGTTGTAGCTTACCTAACTTGTTGGATGAAAAATCTCCTAGCTTGTTGGGCAAGTAATTTTATAATTGGATAGCTCAATTACTTGGGAGTAAAGTTAGCTAGGATATTTAGTAAGTAATCTCCTATTGGTTGGCTAAGTTACTTGGGAGAGAAGATAGGTAAGATATTTTTAATATGTAACTTCCCTACCTACCTTGGAACCCTATAAAAAGGTTTCAAGGGTTAAGGAGGAAGAAAAGAAGAAGAGGGGAGCATCATCATCACACTTGGAAGATTTGTAAAGAAGATGGCTTGCAAGATGGCTTGCTAGAATAAAGATTTCAGCCTCTTTGTCATGGTCCTATGAGTTATGCATTTCATTTTTTTGTTTTGTTTAAATTGGTTAGCTAGTGGTTTAGATAGTATCATCCTTGGCGAGTAATTTTGGGATTTTTAGATTGCTCTTATTGTTCTTGTTGCCCGATAGAAATTTCTGTTAAAATTTTTCCATAGAAGCGCTAGTGAATAAAAGCCTTAAGATCATTTTAGTAGTAAATTTCATTATTGTGCAACATTTGGGAACTGCTATTGGGTTGTTGGAAGAGAGCCTCTATTTGTAGTCACGCCGTGGAACAATTTAGTAGCCGAGAGGGTTCAGAAAATCTTTGGTATTTTGATGGGACCAGAATAGCTTCTTTATCTTTAAAGTGATTTTCCGTGTTATTTCAATCAGAAATTGTCAAGTCTTTTAAAGGTTCTGTTTGAATGCAATCGATGGCATCTATTGTCTAGTCAAAGTGGAGTCTCGTACGTGGTAGTTTACGCAGCGATTTTTGGTAGCACAATAGGATTGTCTTGAAGATATTGCTTGGTTGAGCCTTGGAAGTTTGAACAATTCATAGATATTGAATTTGGAATAACTTTATTGCGAAGTGTTTACTCGTGTCATTTTACCTTGCTTAAATATTTGAGGTCCACACAAATCTGCTTTCTTTTCTTTTCTGTCTATTTCCATTGAATCTTGCTCTATTTCTAGTTTTCTTGTGGAACTATATCTCTCTCTGGGGAAAATTAGGAGTAGATTTGCGGAGTTGTGCTCAAATGTTTATGCAAAATTTTATTTGTTACAAGCAGGTATTATAGGGACCGCGTAGACTAGGTAGTTTGAACAAAATAGGAAATTTTCAACAACTCACAGTAATTGACAAAGTTGGCTGAATCTCTTAAAGTAAGTCATTTGTAGTTCGCACAAGGCAATTGTTACATTTCTCACAACCGCACGCCGCAACAGCACACACACATACTCACATTAACTACTGAGTTATTTGGAGGTATCTGGGCCTTGGTGTTGCCAGAGACCAGCAGACACCTAAATCCTGTTCGAGGACACTCGTTGGCGGTCACGTCCCAAACGGTTGCCAACAGTTCTTTTGGCGCTAGAAGGAGGGCTGAAAATTAAGCCTCTAGGTTCATAAGCCTTATACTTTTAGTACATCAACAATTTTTTGTAAGGCTTAAGAATTAGATACTATTTTCAGTTCATGACCAAGAAATTTCATAGTTTGAAAAGTTTCAAAGTTTCAAAAGATATTCTAGCTTCAAAGACTAATTCTTCATCAGAAGAAGAAGAAAAGAAAGATTTTGAATTGGGAACAAGTAGTGGAGTGAAAACAAGAAGATCAAGAAGATCACCCATCATCTCTGGTTTGTCAATTTGTAAGAGAAGATCTAGAAAGTTTAAGAGTTTAATTATACAAAGGAATAGGATGGCAAATCCTTGGCAAAGAGTTACACCATTAGGATTTCAAGACTACAATGATATTCCTAAGGTAGTTTATAAATATTTGTCTGAGCCTTTTATTCCTGGAAAAGCTTATTTAGCTGAAGAATATATTCACATGTTTGAGTTAGCTTTAGCTCATGCAAATATACAACATGAAGATCAAGCTTGTAGGTTGTTTGTATCAAATCTAAAGGATATGGTTCAGATTTGGTATTCGAACTTCCAAGTAATAGTATTACAAGTTGGGATGATATGAAGAATCTTTTCTTAGCCCAGTTTGGTAATCAGTTAGATCAACAACAACTATATTGTGGGCTAATGCAAGCTAAGCAAGGCATTAAAGAGTCAATTAGAGATTTCAACATCAAGTTTCAATGAATTTGTGGACTCTTTCATAGACAATATAAGCCATCAGATGAAATTCTTAAAGAGACTTATCTTAAGGCTATCAACCCCAACATTTCAATTTGGTTAAGGAGAACTCCAAACATGACTACACTAAATGACTACTTCAGTGAAGCTATACTGTTAGAAAAATAGTTGAATCCTAAAGAAAACATTGCAATTCAAAAAAGAAAAGAAAGAGTTATGATTCCTAAGCAAGATTTTACTCAATTCAATGCTTTACCAGGTCCATCTCATGTTAAGAAAGAGCAAGAACATGAAAAGGTAGGATCTGAAAAAGGTCAATTAATGAGAGATATGTCTAACAAAATAGTGAAGCTTGAAAAAGCTTTGGCAAGAGTTAAGATCAAGGAAGAAAATAATATCAAGGAAGAAAGGAAAAGTAGAAAGCATAAACATGAAGAAACTAAATTAATAGAAGATGAGGATGAAAGTGATCTTATTATGTCCAACTTTCTTGATATTGAATCTGATAATGAGTTATCTAGTGTTCACTATGCAAGTAAATCTTCTAGCAATGGATCAAGAGATACTTCTTCTCTATCAAGTTCTGAAGAAGATATGTCATCAGATGAAGAATGTAATAACAATGAGGAAAATGGATATAGTCTTCGAACTAAGGAAAGATTAACTACTTCTAGACCCCCAAATGTTATTACTGATCCATCTTCTAAGAGAAAAGCTTTTGAGCGAAACAGAAGAGATAAGAATAAAGGTAAAGACAATCAAGTGGAGCAAAGCACTCCAAATCAGTCTTTTAATAAATGGATAAATAGATCAAGCTTTATTGGTGATGGAGAATATGATTTGATTGAAGACCTTAAACATGTTAAGGCCAATATTAGTCTCTATCAGTTGCTTCAAATAGGAGATCAACAAAGAAAGGCTTTAGAGTTCATTAAAGGCAAAAGGAGAGCTAGAGAATCAAGTTAAGTTATGTGTCTAGTAATGATGAGAGATTAAAGACTTCTTATGATAAGGAAGCTCCTCCTTTTCTTTTGACAATGAAATTAAAGGATAAATTCTTACACAATTGTTTGATTGATTCGGGAGCTACGTCTACTATAATGCCATTAACTATATGTAAGAAACTTGGTTTGATTCCTAAAAAGTCAAATAAGAAGATTTTTCAAGTGGATAAAAGTAGAGTTAAGATTGTGGGTCAATTTCCAAATGTCCTATTGGAAATTACTTCTGAACCTCGTGTTAGAAGTAGAGTAACTATTCAAGTGGCAGATATACCAGATTCACATAGTCTCTTATTGAGTAGAAGTTGGAACAAGAATTTCTCTGGCTATATATCAACAGATTATTCTCACATGTGGTTACCTTGGAAAGGAGAACCACATCATATATACATCTATAGTGAACCTATGATGATAGATAACATTACTTCAAATGGAAGAAGTAAAATAGTAGAAAAAGGAGGTGTTGAAAAAAAAATTTGTACACTCCAAGAAAGTTATAGTCTTGAAAAAGAACAATCAAAGGAAGAAGATAAATGGGAGTTATACTTTGACGGTTCATGTAATTCAAAAGGTGTAGGAGTTGGAATAGTTATATTCAAGAATGGTACACCTGAAATTCTCAAGGCAATTCATTTATATTTCCCTTATACTAACAACAAGGCTGAGTATGAAGCTTTATGCATTGGTATGAGAATAGCGCTAGACAAAAAGATCAAAGAAATCACTATTAAAGGAGACTCAAGATTAGTTTGTGAACAAGTAAAAGGTAAATGTGTTGTAAAGAGTTCATTCTTAAGACCTTATAAACAACTTGCTTGTAAGATGTTAGACCAGTTTCAATATTGCCAAATAGAGCATGTAAATAGAGCAGAGAATCTTATGGCAGACTATTTGGCAAAAGCAGCTTCAACATTGGATATGCAAATATTAGAAGGTTACAAAGATGTCATGATTGAAGAAGAACATCAGCCATCCGTACCAGATAATATAAGGCATTTACAAGTATTTGAAGATGATGATCAAGTACTAAGATTTATGAAAAATAAACAAGAATTTGAGGGTCAAGTAATACCCGAAACGTCTTCAAATTCAAAAGCTAATTTCATTCCAAAGAGGATGATTGATTTAGAACATGAGTTCAAGAAAAATTTACTTACTGGAAAAGACATACAAAACCCAAGTAGTCAAGCTTTTGTGGCAGTGAATTTTGGATTAAACAATGCACCGAAGATGTTAAATGTTACAAAGGAAAGAGATTCAAATTTCAAGCAAGATTTGTTAACATGTCTAAGAAATAATTTGGACAATTTTGCTGGGTCTTATGATGATCTTAAAGCTCTTTGACAAGATGTGATGACACATAAGATTCCTTTAATGGAAGGTTGCAAAACAGTCAAGCAAAAACAAAGGAAATTCAATCCATCGTTTGAACTAGCTATGGAAGCTGAAATCAAGAATTTGTTGCAAGCACAAATCATATATCCAATACGATATTCGACATGGCTTGCTAATCTTGTCCCAGTAAGAAAGAAAAATGGTGATATACGACTCTGTGTAGACTTTAGAAATTTAAATGATGCTTCAAAGAAGGATAAGTATCCACTTCCAAGAATTGATGAGATGCTTATTAAAGTCTCAGGTTGCCAAGTATACTCCTTCCTAGATGATTTCTCAAGTTATAATCAAATCGTGGTAGATAAGAATGATAGATTCAAAACAACATTTATCACCAAATGGGGAACTTTTGCCTACCAAAGAATGCCATTCGGATTGTCGAATGCTGGAGCTACTTTTCAAAGAGCAATGGATTTAGCATTCAAGGATTTATTAGGCAAATTTGTAGTAGTTTATTTGCACAATATTACAGTATTTTCAAAAAGAAAAGAAGATCATATTGATCATCTCCAGTAAGTTTTCGACAGATGTCGTGAGTTTGGTATTTCATTAAATCCTAAGAAGTGTATCTTTGGGGTTAAAACCGGAAGCCTATTAGGTCATGTCATATGTCAAGAAGGGATTACCATAGACAATTCTCGAATTCAAGCAGTCCAGAATATTGAGCACCCCACAAGTAAGAAAACTCTTAGGTCTTTCTTTGGGAAGATTAACTTTGTGAAGAAGTTCATTCCCAGGTTTACTGAAATTACCAAACCTTTGATGCATATGCTTAAAAAGGATGT
>MNCI01000579.1:231149-252986 GCA_015680685.1 Gnetum montanum | reverse complement strand
GAATCTTGCTCTATTTCTAGTTTTCTTGTGGAACTATATCTCTCTCTGGGGAAAATTAGGAATAGATTTGTGGAGTTGTGCTCAAATGTTTATGCAAAATTTTATTTGTTACAAGCAGGTATTATAGGGACCGCGTAGACTAGGTAGTTTGAACAAAATAGGAAATTTTCAACAACTCACAGTAATTGACAAAGTTGGCTGAATCTCTTAAAGTAAGTCATTTGTAGTTCGCACAAGGCAATCATTACATTTCTCACAACCACATGCCGCAACAGCACACACACATACTCACATTAACTACTGAGTTATTTGGAGGTATCTGGGCCTTGGTGTTGCCAGAGACCAGCAAACACCTAAATCCTATTCGAGGACACTCGTTGGCGGTCGCGTCCCAAACGGTCGCCAACACCTGCACCTCTAGTTTGAGTCTTTCATAGCAACAAGAGTGTAAGAAATTCAACACAATTCCATCCACAACTATAGCTAATCAACACTAAAATGTGGCAAAGGATATCGCCAAAAGAAACAAACCATGAAAATGTGGTTACTAAGTTGCCCTTGCATGCATTCTATAGTTGCAATACCATTACTTTCATTGTTTTTGAATTTTTTATATATCTTTTTTATTCCTTCCATGTGTTCTTTTGTGATCTATTATTTACTAATTCTCTAAAGTTTGTGTGGTGATGTACACCAATAATTATGTAATTTTCAATCAACTCTTTACTACATTGTTTCTAAAGACTTTTCAAAATAGCAACAATCTATTTTTTCATTGGAAATCTTAGTTTATGATTTCAAATAACCTTTATAAACAAAGTTGATATTACATTATTTTATTAGCTTGAAAAAAATATGTTAGAGATATGAGTAATGAAGGACACAAACTTATTTTTCTATAAATATATTATGCTTGATTTAATGTGGTTAAACTAATTTATGAATGGCCTCATGCCTAGCATGGGACTCTTGATATCAACATCTATGATAAAATTTATTATAAAACCAACTAAATTACCAATAAAAATTGTTGAATATTATTATTATTATTATTATTATCATATACAATACACATCAATATAATACTTTGCATTAGGGCCATGTCCCAGATTTCACTATCAATATAGCTAACATCATGTAACAAACTTTATAAACATATAGTAATAGAATATTGCATTCATATATATTAGTTATTATTATTATTTCTACCCTTCTTATGTTATAATAGAAACATGCATGCCCTTCATTGTAATTTTTTAAAATATCATTTTTAATAAGAAAATTGATGAGACTTCTCTTGTACGGAAAAGTATTTGATTGTTGAATTTTCAACCTTGTAAATTATTAGTGCAGGCAATGGACCTTGCATCAGTATTAGCATTTTCATTTAAAGCTTATCCCATTTTGTCATTTGGCCTTTTGTGCATTGAAGAAATGGTGCAAACAAGGTTAGATCTTGATCTTTTGGTCCACCACCACTGCCTAAACCATGCATTATAAGCATTTCAATTAGTTAGTTCAATGTTAAAATCATAGTAGAGTGCATTGTGATGCAATGCTAATCTAAAGTATTTATTTTAGCATCATGCTAGTCATAGCACATATGGGAAAAAAAAGGTGTGCTTTTTTGCTAATGTGCAGACTTAAAACGTAATCAAGGCAAAGTAAAATACATGCTTAAAAACTTGAAATGTTTTTTTCTTTTGTGTTTCACAGAACAAAAAGAGCAACTCGACAGCATGGGTTAATTTTTATTACAAATCCAAGCCATTTACTATTAGCATTGATTCATCTTTGACCTTAAGGTCTCTAGCTAGGAAATCTAGTTTCCCATGGTTTTTCATTGACAATTCATCAAAAAACAAGAGCTAAATATAAAATATCCTAGTGTGAAGTAGCATTATTTAAAAAAAGTCCTACAAAATCAACATTAATTTTTCCCTCCATTTTATTTTTACCTAATTTCCACAACTCTCGCACACTTTGCACACATAACGCATAGTTTTGCTATTGCACCTTTTGAAGTTTTTGGTGTGGCATATTGAAACAACACAAAACTGCACAATGCAAACATTTTACCTTTTCCATCATGTCCTATGCACATGGTAGTGGAGTGGATTGTGATGCCATGCTAATCTACAGTATTTATTTTTGCATAATGTTGATCATAGCACACATGGGGAAAAAAAGTTGTGCATTTTTCACTAATGTGCAGACTTAAAACATAATCAAGGGAAACTAAAATACATGCTGCAAAACTTGAATTTTTTTTTCTTTTGGGTTTCATAGAATAGAAAGAGCAACTTGGTAGCATGGGTTAATTTTTATACAAATCCAAGCCATTTACCATTAGCAGCAATCCATCTTTGACTTTGAGGTCTCCAACTAGGAAATCTAGTTTGAACATGCATAATGTAAACATATTTGGTCAAGGCCACAAAGGTTACTAAAATAGATTGCATTATGTGGTCATGCTCTTTTCTTGAAGCTTTGACTAAAGATAAATTCCTTGATAAAATATAATATATTCAACATTTTGAAAAGGTTTGTATAGAATTTTGCAATGAATAACTAAATTTTTATTAGGTCAATAAACCCTTTTTGGATTTATTGGAAGATAAAAATATATATGCTAGGAGTTTTAAAAACATCATTAAAAAAATCAACTAAATTTGCAATTGTAATATTCAATCTATGTCTAATATATTTAAATGTAGTAAGTTGCATGAAAATATGGTATTCATCTTCAATGCTATTTGTACTTCACACTCAACATATTTTTTCTTCCTAATGAATTTTGAGCCAACTCTTAAATGATGAGATCCCATTCATGTTCTACTAATTTTTTATCATAAATGATGAGGAATAGCATATAAATAATTTTTTTTTGAATTAAGACCTCCTTCATGATATTGTTGTTGAGTGGCAAGTGTCCCCTATGCCCAACCATATGAATCACAAGCATGTACGCAAAATTTGGTTAAACTCCATGGAACCCTAAGGTAATAGTATCCTAGAAAACTAAGCATTATGTTGTTGGTTATTATCTTCCTAATCATCACTTGTGTTAGCTCAATTGGTATAGTTAAGTGTGATTGAGTCATACGATATTTTCATTTTTATTATTTTTATTAGTAAAATATTAAAATGATAAAGAGAGGAAAATATTAATTTCTAATCTAACTATGGAAATAAGAGTAAACTAAGCTATCCTAAGCGTAGAGCATTTTTTTCCCAGTTTCTGTATCCATCTGGAATCTATACTAATGCTAGTGGATTACCAAGTTTTTTTGCTAGGTGTACCAAGTATTCACTCCTAGGATTTCCAAGCATTAATATGTCATGCTCAAAGTGGTCATACTCATGCTATTACAAAATAAAATATTAATTTCCTAAGTGCATGAGAGAAAAATACATTGAAGGTAAAGCGCTTGAAAATAAACTAAGTGTTAATCTAAGTGTTGTAATGAAAGAAATTAATCTTGATTTTATTACCGTCATGCAGAAATATATAGATACTTTAGACACTCAAATAAAACTCTATACAATCAACTCAATCCATGCTTCAGGCACTTAAATAAAAATTTGGCTAAGTCTTAGGAAAGAAAACTATAAGAGCTTCGTTACAAAATTGACAAAATGTGCCCTAAATGCGAATGGTATGCACATTCATATAGGTTTCATGTGGAAAGGTGTCAACAAATATGGATTCATATATCAAAGGATATGTCAATGAGGATGCATTAATGATGTTGCATTAATGTAGTCGAGTGATAGACACTCCATCATACCCTCACAATTGACTAAAAAATTGTTCTCAAATGAACAAAAATAGGATAGAGTTGTTCACAAAATTTAGGGAGTATGAAATTGATGATAGACTAAATAACAATAATAATAACATATGACTTTGAGTGCCACATTACAAATTATTCTAGTGGTTACAAAATTAAGCATTAGATAACAATTTTCATACTACACAAAAATTTGATAGCTATTGGCCATATGAAATTAATTAGAATGAAGTCTTCACACTATGTTTAGAGGTGGAGGCTCCTATGGCTTGGGTGATCTTTCATCACGTCCTGGTCTTGCTACTAGCTTGGGCTATCCTATTGCTATTGCTACATCTTAGAATTTGAATGTGTCCAATAGTGCCTTCATATTATCTTCTTTTCTCTATGGATCATTGATTGTCTAAGTAGCATCACAAGATTGGCTAATGTTTACACATTCCATGAACATGGCATTACAATAAACATTTTCTTCATGTTAACAAATCAACCTGTAAAGTGTTTACATTTGATATCAAACGTACAAATAAGTTTTTTTAGTTTTTGATAGTCATTCATTCTTCTAGCCAAGTTCTCTATAACTAATCATTAGTATTTGAACTTGCTATTAAGAATCTTAGGCTCCATGTTAGCTACTTCTAGTTTTTATTTCATTTTCTTGTGGAGCTTAAACTCCATCTCATCAAGGAGGTAGGAGGTGATCACTTCTTCAACTCTAGCATTGTTCTTTCTGTCATTAGCATTGTCATGTTTACATAATGAAGGTTGGCTAACTTTATATATTCCTTTATGTCTTTAATTTTGCAACTTCTTTAGGTAGATTTTTGCTTGGATATATGCATTGAGTTCATCAAAGATGAGCTTCCATGGATTGCCTCTTGATGAGCAACAAGGTACCTGTATTCCCAACCATATGAACACAAGCATGTACAGATGATTTGGTTGAATTCCATAGACTGTAATTACTAAGTATACTAGAGCTAAATAGTGTGTGCATGTTTTTTTTTTCATTGTCTTCCCAGTCCCACTTGTGGAATGCAATTGTATGGTTAAGTGTGACTGAGGCATACGATTTTTATTATTTTGTGTTTTTATAGAATTAATCACCTAGAACAAGAATAAAAGTATGAGTGATTGAAAGTAAGAGTAATTAATTTCTAAGTAAACTATAGTCTAATCTAGCCTAACACAAGTAACCGTTCCCACTTAATGAACACATCTTAAACGTTGTGCAAACACTACCTTGCTATCAAATGCTAGTCGTTTATGAGCTACCAAGTGTCATATGTATGCTCAAAGGGGTCATGCTTGTGTAATTTAATGATTTGGTTAATTGATCAAAATTAATTGTTACATAAATAAAATTAATGTAAATTTCATGAAATAACAATATGTAAATGCATAAGAAAGAAAATATCAAGTGCTACAAGGAATGGATCAAAGAGTTTGTCTTTATTGCTAACAAAATGGTGTGCTCAAGTACATTAATGCTTGAATAAAGATCCATTCACACTTAGACCTCCTGCTGTGGGCACTTAAAAAATATTCCCAACTTTCAAATGGACAAACTACAAGAGTTTCATTACTTGACTACTAAAAATGTACCCCCAATTGCATGCTTGGGCATTGTATTTATAGACCCAGGAGTAACCCTGTGACATCAAATGTATGATATCACATCTTAGGTTGTGATATCACATACTTGATATCACGACCACCTTGATATCAGAGTGATGAAAAAAATGATTTATCATACCCCCATGACTGAATGAAAACTTGTCCTCAAGTACAGAAGAAGAGGAACAAGTCTTTTACAAAATATAATAGGGGGTGTAGACTTATTTGATTGACATGAAGAGTGACACAGAGAAAATAGACAAATACAAGAGTGCCCAAGCATATAATATGACAATGGTGTATAACATTGGGTGTTGATGACAATAGGAAAGAACACCAATAGATCCAAAGAACATCCAACCCCTCTTGGTATCAAAAGAATGAGGGAGAGATAGAAGAGATCCAGTGGTCATGAAAAATCTCTTGCAAGTGATATGGTTGCATCCTCCTTTGTGATGATAGTCTACTTCTAGTCCACATTTCCCACTACAATTACAACAAAACCAAGGATTAGTATTTATAGTGCAACAAATAATGGCTAAGTACCTTGTCTCATCAATGATTTTATCTAGTCAAGTTGTGATTGTGATAGATTGGTTACTTGATGTTATTAGTGGAGAGAATGATGAATGGGTTAAATAAGAGAAGTGATCCATACAATTCAGAAAAAGCTTAACACAAGGAGTATTGGAAAGAGGATATTCACAACAATAAAAAGGAGTTCATTAAAAATAGTTGTGAAGGTGCATACAATTGAATGAAATGGATGGGGTAAATAAAAAGAATTCGATTGTAACAATGTCTAAGGATAAAGAACTTAACTTAACCAAACCAAAAGATATGCAAGTGGATCCTCCCCAAAGAAGGCACAGGCCTTTTATGCCCTTGCATAACTTCAAACCAAGGAGTCCATGGGCACCATGGATGATTAATGGTTATGAAAAGTTAAGTACAAAACCCCAAAAGTAATTGATTGAGAAACCCAACACATCAAACTAGAACATTGAATCAGAATTTAAAACTAGTAGTGACTTGAGGCATGAAAAGCATAGATGGATGACAAAGAGAGTGGAATGGAGTTCCTAATTATGGTTACATACAGTCCCTTGTGGAGTTTGTGATTAATTAACTTGGTAGGATCCTTCCTTAGTCCAAATCAAAATCAACCACTTTCAGTGACTTCGCATCAACATTCTAAGGCAAGTCCATCCCCTGAGACACAACAATTCTCCTACAAAACAACCACCATTCCAAATTTGAGTGAAGGTAGGAAGTGAGAAAGGGCCTTAGTTAGAGGAGATAAGACAAGTCTCATAACTAATGCTTATAGCCCTTTTATTTGGTTTGAGGGGTGTGCTTTGAATTCCCATGTTATTTTTTGAATGGGAACCACACCATGCAAACACCCATGAATTTTTTGGCATTTATTTTATCCAAGGCATGTGCTTTGAATCTTCATCTTTTTTTTTCTTTTTTTTTTGTGATGAGGACCACACCATGCAAGGACTTATTTTACTTCCTATTATGAAATGATGCAGAACAGTGAATAACTTACGAGAACACTCCTGCACACAGGAAAAAAGAAAAATACAAAGAATACCACATCCCTTTGAATCTACACCTTGTCCAAACCTTTCATTCCTTCCCAATTCTAGAAACTACAAAAGTCACCAATTTATTAAAGTTTCATTAATGAAGGAGATTGCCTGCTTCCAAAACAAGGAAAACCATAGAGTATGTGGATGGGTGGATGATGTGGACCCACTGCCTATTACATGAAAAGAAACCATGTCCCAATTGTTAGTAATGACATTCAAAGTTAGAAACCAAACATCAACAATCAAATTACAAATGAAGCATACCACCATCGAGTAGTGCATTAACATTGTACCTACCACCTTATTAGCAAAAAAAGTGGAGAAACACATCAAACATAAGCAAACATAACCATAAAAGAAAGTAAGAATGTAGACAATAATTATTGAATATATTAATGATGGTGTAAAGAAAAAACTAAGGGAAAACCAATAATCTTAAAAATACAAATATGTAAAAAAAATATAAAACAAAGAAGATGGAAATAAAAAGTTGTAAAACCAAAAATGTGGAAAAAAAAGTCAAAAATTGAGGAGTCACCAAAGGTGTTAGTATGGGTGGCCATCTCCCCCATAATTAAGGTGAAAGGGAGAGATCTGAAAGATTAAGTGTGGTTGTCCATCTCGCGAGGTGTTTGTTGAGTTGGTCGGCTTGGGTTCATGGAAAGGTTTTATTTGTTGAATGTTGACTAGTTATTTCTTATCTGGGCTTTTAGGTTTGTAGATGACCATGGACCTAGATGAAAAAGTCTCATCAATGATGTAAGGTCCTTCCCATAATATTTGAAATTTGGTTCATTAGGATACATGTGCAGGATTCCAATAGAGAACCTTGTCTCCTGGTTGAAACTTGACTTTTCTTATTTTGAGGTCATGGAATTTCTTGTTGAATGACTTATGTGTTTCATTGGATGATAAGGCCATTAACTGATTTTTGTTTAGCAAGTTGAGAATCATTAATCATTCTTTCTATGCTAGACTTAGATCTAAGTCAAGGTCACAATCTGTAGAGAGTGTATGAAGCTCAAATTGGATGAGCAATGTTAGTAGTTTTCCATACACAAGCTCATAGGAAGAATAACCTATGGGAAGCTTCCATGTGAAGCGATAGGCCCAAAGGGCATCATTTAATTTAGTGCTTCAATCCCTTCAGTATTTGCTAATGGTACACATTAAGATTTTTGTAATCTCCTAATTAGTGACCTCAGCTTGGCCATTGGCTTAGCAGTGATATGGTGTTGTGAATTTATGTTCAACCCCCAAGCGTTGCAATAACTTCCAAAAAGTGGCACCTGTAAAATGAGTTCCATTATCAAAAATTAATGCATGAGGTATACCAAACCAAACCTATTTATGATGTTACAAACCAAGTAGTGGTGGTGGATGTATAGTCGACAATGGCTGCTGCTTTTGCCCAATTGGTATAATAGTCAACTATGTTTGTTATATATGTCTTTCCATTTGATAAAGGTACAACGGGATCCATAAAGTCAATGACCCAAATGTTGACAGGTTCAAGAGGTTATATCCATTATTGTGTCCCCTCTATTTGAGCTATCATTCCGCCATCCCTCTAGCAATGATCACAAGCGTAGATAAATTGGTCTGCATCCCTAAAGATTTTTGGCCGATAATACCCTACCATGAGGATTTTTATGGTTATGCATCTCCCAGCATAATGGCTTCTGCAAGGACCCTCATGAGCATCCTGAAGAACATGAAGTTTATCCATATCAGCGACACACCAATGTACTAGGCCATTGGGACAAACCTTGTAAAGGTTCTCATTAATCTTCATGAAATATTTGATCTAGTGAAGAAATTGTTGTTTCTTTCTAGTGTCCAACCCTTGTGGTAGTTCTTGTTTGAGCAAATAAGTGAGGATGTGTCATACCATTTTCGTTAATCAAGCATTTGTGCATTGATAGCACCTATAAGGAGAGATTCATCATGGAATTGATCAAATAAAGGACTCTCTTTCTCCTTGTCATCCCATCTTAGTTGCAATAAGTGATCCGTGACCACATTCTTCACACCTTTACAATCTACCATCGTGAGATCGAATTCCTACAAAATCATGAGCCACCATATGACACGAGGGCTCACCATCGATTTGTTCATTAGAAATTTAATGGCACTATGATCTATGTGCACAAACACTTTGTAGCCAAGCACATAGTGCCTAAACTTCTTCAAAGCGAACACCACTACCATCAACTCATTTTCTTTGGTGGTGTAGTTCAAGTGTGCACCTATGATTCTCTAGCTTGCGTAGTGAATGTAATATGGATGTTTTTGATCATCCATCTACATAAACACTACCTCCAAAACATAATTCGATGCATCAGTCATCACATGAAATAGTCTAGACCAATCTGGCGCTTGAAGAATGGGAGTTTCAACAAGCTTTTGTTTCAACTATTGAAATGCTGATTCACATGGAGGGGTTAAGAAAAATGATGCATTCTTTTTTTTCAATTCTACCAATGGCTTGGTGATTTTGGAAAAATTCTCGATGAATCGTTGGTAGTAGCTAGTATGACTAAGAAATGATCAAACTTCTTTAACTATTTGAGGATGGCATGATATTCCTTGAATGACCCTTAGTTTTTCAAGGTCCACCTTGATTTCTCCATTTGAAATGTGATACCCCAAGATTGTCTTCTTGGACCATAAGATGACTCTTTTTCCAATTAAGTTAGAGGTTTGTTTCAACACATCTTCTTAACACCTACTCAAGACAATCTAGAGCTTTCTTGAACGTAGCTTCATAGGTAGAAAAATCATCCATAAAAACTTCTACCTTGCTACTGATTTTCTATTGAAAAATGCTAAGAAGTAATTGTTGAAATGTAGCTAGGTCATTGCATAGACCAAATGGCATCTATCGGTAGGCAAAAGTCCCCCAAGGACTTGTGAAAGTTGTCTTTTCTTGGTCCTCTAGTGTAATCCAAATTTGGTTATAGCCACTATAACCATCAAGAAAGTTGTAATAGCTATGCCCCAAAATGGTGTCTAGCACTTGCTTGATGAAAGACAATGGAAAATGATCCTTGAAAGTTGTCATGTTGAGCAGCCAAAAATTAATGCACACCTATCATTTTTCTCCTTTCTTTGGCACAATCATGAGAGGGCTAACCCACTCACTATCTATGATAGGATAGATAAATCTTGCTTTGAGGAGTTGTTCAATATCCTCTTTGACAATCTATTTTAACTTGGGATTCAAACACCACTATAGCTATCGTTCCAGCTTGACAGCAGGGTCGGTGTATATCCTATGTTGGCATATTCTTGGATCTATCCTAGTGAGCTTAGAAAATGACCAAGCAAAGGTTGCTAACCACTTTGCCACAACTTTTATAAACTTTTTCTTCTGTTTAGTAACAATCTTGGCATTAATGATAATTGGCCTCCTATTTTTCAAAAATAAGTACTCCATTCCAGTTGATAGCATCTTCAATTCAAGGGGCTCTTATTTAAAATTGTCAAGAATTTCTAGCTCATCCCAATTGACATCATCATTTGATCCTTTCGAGAGCTAGTGGTGAACTTGCTTAAGTTCATCCATACTTGCAAGACCCAAAGTATGGATGAAGAGCTAGTCGGTACCATGCATAATGTGCTATTGCTAGCATCAACTGTTAGCCACTGGGTTCTCTTTTGTTTTATGTCTATTGTGTACAAACATCTCTGGATATTAGCTTCTGGTGCACACTGCTTACATGCAAAGATAGATGTTTGCTTTACTGATCATAACTTCTGCACACAATGGCACACTAAATCATTGTACACGATACATGGAACTCTCTTCTTCTTATCTTTCCAAATTTATTTTTGTTGGCGACCGTTTGAGATGCAACTGCCAACAAGTGTCCTCGAACCAAATTTAGGTGCTTGCTGGTCTCTGGCAACACCCAGGCCCAAATACCTCCAAATAGACTTAGTAGTTAATGTGAGTATGTGTGTGTGCTATTGCAGTATGCGGTTGTGAAAAATGAAATGATTGCGTTGTNCCCAGAGAAAGAAATAGTTCCACAAGAAAACTAGAAATAGAGCAAGATTCAATGGAAATAGAAAGGAAAGAAAGTAGATTTGTGTTAGGACCTCAAATGTTTAAATAAGGTAAAATGATACTAGTAAACACTTCGCAATAAAGCTATCCCAAATTCAATAAGTACGAATTCTTCAAACTTCCAAGGCTCAAATAAGCAATTTCTTCAAGACAATCCTACTATGCTACCAAAAAATTGCTACGTACACTATCACGTACGAGACTCCATTTTGGCTAGATAATGGATGACAGCAATTGCATTCAATAGAACCTTCAAAAGACTTCACAATTTCTGATTAAAATACCATGGAGATTCATTTTAAAGATAAAAGAAAGCTATTCTGGTCCCATCAAAATACCAAAGATTCTCTGAACCCTCTAGACTATTGAATCGTTCAACGGCTTGACCATTGGTAGAGGCTCTCTTACAATAATCTCAATAGCAGTTCTTATACATTGCACAATAATAAAATTTACTACTAAAATGCTCTTCAAGCTTTTGAACAAAAGTGCTTCTATGGCAAAATTTTAATAGAAATCTTCTATTATGCAACAAGAACAATAAGAGCAATCTAAAAATCCCAAAATTACTTGCCAAGCATGAAAGTATCTAAACCACTAGCTAAAAATTTTTTTAAAAAAATAAAAAATAGTAAGCATAACTCATAGAACTATGACAAAGAGGCTGAACTCTTTTCTTTAGCAAGTCATCTTACAAGAAATCTTTCATAATTTCTTCTTTACAATGCTCTTCCCAAGACCCAAAGTGTGTCTCCCAATGAGAGCTAGCAATCTTCCCAAGTGTGTGATCCCCAAAAAGTCCCAAGTATGTCCCTTTTTTTTCTTACCCCTAAAGCCTTTTTATAGGGTTCAAAAGGTAGTTACATATTTCAAAATATCTTAGCTAACTTCTCTCCCAAGTAAGGAAGTTATAACGTTTCCAACAAGTTAAGAGATATTACTTGCCAATCTAGTTAGGAAGTTATACATAAAGTTAGAAGGAAATTATGCTAACATTGACATTTGTAAATATTACAAATATTTTATAGGCAAAAACCTATACAATAATTTTTGAAAAATAAATCCAAGATCTCAATATTATGAGAGCTTCATACAATTGTTATTTTATTTTTATTTTAGAATTTTCAATTACCCATTGTGTATAAAGCCTTAGTAATTCACTCAGGATAATTAAATTAATGATAGGTCTTTAACAAGGGCTCCATACCATTATCATATGTGGGAAATTGCTGAAATTATCTTTTTACCATCGGACCATGTGAAGTTGAAATTTTATTTCTGTGACTCCAATTCCATGCGTTCGGGTTTTGTATTTGTATTCAGCGAGAAATAAACTGCAACTCTAATTTATCGGCATCAGCTAAAATATCTCCTGGTTCTACTGATTTAGTTGTACACCTGTCTTATTGTGTCTTCGTGTCTCTGTTTCCACATTCAGTGGATTGGTATGGTGATGACGAATGCGTCGGCGTCAGGCACTGCTACTATTTTTGATAAGGTTATTTCCAGGTTCATCATTGCGAAGTCTTCTCTAGAAGCAGTTTCCTAACTTCATAATATCCCTGCATTTCTAATGCATATTAATCAAAGAGGTTCTAATACCGGTATCTGCATCAAAACCCTTTGGAAAATCATCCGGTGATAACTGGAAGTTGTTATGCCCCTTCAAATGTGCATGTTGGGAAGTTATTCAAGCAATGAGACAGAACCAAAATGTAGCAACCAAAGTGTATTCCCACGCGAAGCCGATGAAATTCACGAAACAGCGCAGAGGCTAGTAGGGTTTGATGGTGTGATGATGATGCAATCACACCTTAGCTGCACGTCATGAACTGCTATGCAGAACAAGAGCTCGCTGATGCAGCGGTAGTGGTGATCATCTCTAATCACAACTTTCCAAGCAAGGAGCTGAATAGTTCATTTGTGGAAAGAAGGGTATGCAATGGCGAAACGAAAGGATTGAATGGATGAGTAGACTAGTGAGTATAAGCAAACGGACCGGGCATGTGATATGCTAGAGAAAGGGGGTAGTTTTATTTGATGAAGATGCCCTAGTGTCATCAACGGGAGCAAGAAAATATGGTAATGAGATTGGGGATTCAGCGAAATGTGACTCTATTTTCTGTGTATGGTATGTGTGGATTCAAACGCTGATGGCCTTGTAGAAGGCCTGAGTGAGGGTTTTGGTTTTGCTCATCTCTCACTGCCAACCATCATGGCAAAGGAGGTCTCATCACCTAGGGACTTGGCCATGCCCATGGCGATGGTGGTTTTTCTGGTGCCCGATTGCACTGCGATAAGCACCACGCGGCCGACGATTTTTCCACGCCTACTGCCCGCCTGGCTTTGTTATGTTTTTTCTTCTACTCCTTATCTTTCTCTGGCCTTCTAGCAATGATACAACAGCTACCACTAACACAATAGCCAAATACAGAAAACTATTGCTTCACAGATATCGTTGTTTCAGTTTTTTTTACCTTTACATGCTTATATTTCTTACATTAATTTCTTGTTTAATCAGTGTAGATATAAGCTTGATGGCCGTGTGGAAATATTTTGAGCATGAAATTCTACTACAGCCATGAAATTTTAGACGATTCACGGGAGAAATAAGTTTACCCTGCACCAGACTGCCGAATTTGCATTGCTGCAGAGATGTGCTTTTCCAAAATGAAATGGATACAAAACCAATTTTACTTGAGAAGCTCTTTCATTTGCTACATATTCATATCATATAAATGATATAAAAATTGGACTTCCTCCATAATCCTGCTAGACTTTGGTTAGTTGTGATAGAGATGGAAAGCAAGCATTGAGGTTATCAGGATATTCATCCATAAAGCCCAATGTATCATAATATATTTATATAAGCTTACTATAGGAATGGTGCTCCTATATTTTTTTTCTTAAATTAAAAGAATGTTGTTGTTAACTTATTCCTTTTCCTCTCATACTGAACCTTTTTCCACTTCTCCAAAAAACTCTTAACCAAGTTTAACCATGTCAACTTGTTTTATGAAATTGCCAAAATGTGCCAACATTTCTGCCCCCTTTAAAATCATTTTTTAAAAAAGAAATATGCAAGCCCTTTAAAACTAAACTATGCTGAAACTTTTATTGAACATACAAATCTTTTTGGAGGAAAATTCCCATCAAACCTAAGGTTTGATGGTATAAAAACCTCATTCCTAAGAAAAACAACAATAAACTGTACATTAGCAAGCCTTTCATGGACTATTCTTGGGATGGAAACTAAATTGTGAGGGTTACTCTAGTAGGAATCATCATCTCTCTAACTGTCTCATAGGAAATTTCTGACATGATGAAGGCTGTTCTATTGTTTTCTGGCTTGGTGGAGCTCTCAACTTGATCTACTGGAGCTTTTTTTTCAGCACTCTTTTCATTTCCTTTTTCAGATGAGTTCTTTTGTTCTTCTTCATTGGGTCATTCATTTTCTTCTTGGGAGATAAAGGCCTCTTCCCATGACTCCTCATTAGTTGGTTGTTCTTCTCCCCTCTCCTCTTCTTTGGTGCAATCTTGATATTACCCCCAAACATTCGACTCTATCTCTAAACCTCTTGTGAGGAAAGAAAATTCATTGAACAACCAAGCCATGAAAGGATACTCTTTCAAAGCTCCACATGATCTAGCTTTTAGGTAAGCCTTCAACACATGTTCAGGGCAACATCCCATCACATATGGAATAAAAGGCTTTCTCATTGCTCTCCCAAACTCCATCTCCTCTTTCAAATTAGCTCTCTCTTACTTGCTCTACTCAACTTGAGTTGAAAGATGAAGAAATCATAGGCAACCCAATCCTCTTTTTATAGATGCTAGAAATTTGAAATTCCCCCCAAGAGTCTTCAACCAATTTTCCTTCTTTTTAGGCATTCTAACTATTTTTCACAATCCTCACTAAGTGGTGGATGAGTCACCTTCTCCACTTGTCACACTTATAGGATTCCACTTGTTTCACTTGTAGGCTTCCACTTGCCTCACTTGAAGGAAAATTATTTTCTAATTGAAATAAATTTATGCTAAATATATTTACTATTATACTATTTAATTATCTAATTATATATCAATAGCATAATTAAACATAATAATTAATACTATACTCCTAGTAATATTAGTAATATTATATATAATAGTATATACATATATTATTTTATGTAAAGAGATCTTCAAGTTGTATGCAATTTTTCCAAATAATGTTTTATATGCAAAACATTATATGGAAATTGCAATTCCATGCCATCCAAAGTTGATAATTTGTAAGTATCCTCTGACAATTGCTTTGTAATTTGAAAGGGACCAATCCATGTTGGTGTAAACTTATTAGGTTTCTTCATATTCCATAATAGGACAAAGTCCCCTATCTTTAAAGTTCTTTTCAAAGCCTTCCTCTCAAACCATCTTTTAACTTGAGAGGTATTCTGTAACAAATTATCTCTTGCTTTATCTACTTCAACTTCTCTTTTAATAAGCAAAGTCATGAAACTTCTATCTTTATTAGTTTTTTCACTATATCTTTGTACGAATTCAGAAGCTGAGCTTACAATCTTATTTATAATTCTATTTGGCAAACCATAAACTAAGTTATATGGTAATGTCCCAATAGCTCACTTGAATCTAATTTGATCTGACCATAATGCGGATTGTAGATAATTGATCCAATTTCTTGGATTTCCATCCATTGATTTCTTGATATAAGTGATAAGCTTTTTATTGGTGGATTCTGCTAGGTCATTTCCTTGAGGATAGTAGTTTGATGAGGAAAATAAGAAAATAGATTTTTCTGATGCCCATTTGATAAACTCTTCAGACTTGAAGGCGGGTCCATTGTCTGACACTAACACTTCGAGTAGACCAAATCTACTTAGAATGTGATCTTCTAGGAACTTAATCACGTCTAATGCTGAACTTCCTCTTAGAGCCTTTGCTTCAAACCATTTAGTGAAAGAATCAGTAGCCATGAGAATAAACTTGTGTCCATCTCTTGAAGGAGTAATTGTATCAATAAAATCCAAACCCCATTGCTGAAATGGTCTATCTGCAACTACTAGTTTTAAAGGGGCTCTAGCCTTTTTAATCTTGGGCCCATGAATTTGACATTTATAGCATTCTTGAATCTTTGAACTAATGTCTTGATACATGGAAGGCCAGTAATATCCATATTGAAGAATATGTTGCATAGTTAACTTAGGGGATTCATAAAATAAATTCAAATAATCATGAAATTTTTCCAAAATGAAACTAATTTGATCATTATGAACACATTCCAATAAAACTGCTCGAAAAGCTTTTCAATATAATATACCATCTTTAACAACGAATCTTTGTGCTCTTTTGAAGAAAGCTCTCTTTTGACTTGTAGTTAAATTATTTGGGATTTTCTGTGTATTAAGAAATTTGAGAATTTCTTCATACCAATTCTCTTCATGGGTGTCAAATGTACATACTTCTCTTTCTCTAGTTATTAACTTGGCTAATCTCATTCCCTTAACTGTTTTGCATATTTCTAATGAAAATCTGAAACTTTGCAACTTTATAAGCCATTTTCCTTTTTTTAATCCAATCTCATTTTGGGCTAGGAATCGCTTGACTATGGGTTCAATTAGCATAATGTGGACTAATGAACTTTCCAAATAATATTTAAAATGCTGAAGTGCTTTGATGACTACAAATGCTTATTTCTCTAAGTCTGAATAATTTAATTTTGAACCTTTTAACTGATATCCAAAAAATCCAGTTGGTTCATCTTAAACTTCATCATCTTTTTATGTTAGAATGGCAGTGATAGAATCATTTGAAGCAAAAGAGTATAACCAAAAATCTTCTTTTAGCCTAGGCTTCACCAAATATGGAGCCTCTTGTATAGCATTTTTAATTTTTGATAAAGCTCTCTCTGCTTCTGGTGTTTTCTCTACTTGGACATCCTTTTCAAGCATATGCATCAAAGGTTTGGTAATTTCAGTAAACCTAGGGATGAAATTTTTCACAAAGTTTATCTTCCCAAAGAAAGATATAATGGATTTCTTACTTGTGGGATGTTCAATATTTTGTACTGCTTGGATTCAGGAATTGTCTATGGCAATTCCGTATTGACATATCACATGGCCTAATAAGCTTCCATATTTAACCCTGAAGATACACTTCTTAGGATTTAATGAAATACCAAACTCACGACATCTATCGAAAACTTGCTGGAGATGATTAACATGATCTATTTTTTTTTCTTGAGAATATTGTAATATCATCCAAATAAACCACCACAAATTTTCCTAATAAATCCTTAAATGCTAAATCCATTACTCTCTGGAAAGTAGCTCCAGCATTTGACAATCCAAATGACATTCTTTGGTAAGTGAAAGTTCCCCATTTCGTGATAAATGCTGTTTTGTATCTATCATTCTTATCCACCATGATTTCATTATAACCTAAGAAACCATATAAGAAGGAATATACTTGACAACCTGAGACTTTAATCAGCATCTTATCAATTCTTGGAAGTGGATACTTATCCTTTTTTGAGGCATCCTTCAGATTTCTAAAGTCTACACAAAGCCTTATATCACCATTTTTCTTTCTCACTGGAACAAGGTTAGCAAGCCATGTTGAATATCGTGCTAAATATATGATTCGTGCTTGCAACAACTTCTTGATTTTGGCTTCCATAGCTAGTTCAAATGATGGATTGAATTTCCTTTATTTTTTCATGACTATTTTACAACCTTCTATTAAAGGAATTTTATGTGTCATCACATCTTACCTAAAAGCTTTAAGATCATCATAAGACCAAGCAAAATTATCCAAATTATTTCTTAGACATGTTAATAGGTTTTTCTTGAAACTCGAATCTCTTTCCTTTGTAATATTCAACATCTTCGGCATCTTGTCTAATCCAAAATTCACTACCTCGAAAGCTTGACTATCTGGGCTTTGTATATCCTTTCCAGTAAGTAAATTTTTCTTTAATTCATGTTCCAAGTTAATCATCCTTTTTGGAATGAAATTAGCTTTGGATTTTGATGATGTTTCAGGTTTCACCTGACCCTCAAATTCTTATTTTTTTCATAAATCTTAGTACTTGATCATCATCTTCAAATACTTGTAAATGTCTTATATTATCTGGTACTGATGGCTGATGTTCTTTTTCAATCACGAAATCTTTGTAACTTTCTATTATTTGCATATCCAATGTTGAAGCTACCTTTGCCAAATCATCTACTATAAGATTCTCTGCTCTATTTATATGCTCTATTTGGTAATCTTAAAACTGATCTAACTGTTGGCAACCATTTCGGACGTGACCACCAACAAGTGTCCTCAAATAGGATTTAGGTGTTTGCTGGTCTCTACCAACACCAAGGTCTGGATACCTCCAAATAGACTCAGTAGTTAGTGTGAGTATGTGTGTGTGCTGTTGTGATGTGTGGTTGTGAAAAATGAAACGATTGCGTTGTGTGTAAAATATAAATGACTTATCTTAAAGAGATTCAGCCAACTTTGCCAAGTACTGTGAGTTGTTGAAAGTTCCTATTTTGTTCAATTTCCTAGTCTACACAGTCCTTATAATACCTACTTGTAACAAATAAAATTTTGTAAAAACATTTGAGCACAACTCCAAGAATCTACTTCTAATTTCTCTTAGAGAAAGAAATAGTTCCACAAGAAAACTAAAAATAGAGCAAGATTCAATGGAAATAGAAAGGAAAGAAAGCAGATTTGTGTTAGGACCTCAAATGTTTAAACAAGGTAAAATGATACCAGTAAACACTTCGCAATAAAGCTATCCCAAATTCAATAACTACGAATTCTTCAAACTTCCAAGGCTCAAATAAGCAATTTCTTCAAGACAATCCTACTATGCTACCAAAAAATTGTTATGTAAACTATCACATACGAGACTCCATTTTGGCTAGATAATGGATGACAATAATTGCATTCAATAGAACCTTCAAAAGACTATTTTGTTCAATTGCCTAGTCTATGCGGTCCTTATAATACCTACTTGTAACAAATAAAATTTTGCAAAAACATTTGAGCACAACTTCGCAAATCTACTTCTAATTTTCACCAGAGAAAGAGATAGTTCCACAAGAAAACTAGAAATAGAGCAAGATTCAATGGAAATTAGAGATAAGAGAAAAAGAAAGCAGATTTGTGTAAAGACCTCAAATATTTAAACAAGGTAAAATGATATGAGTAAACACTTCGCAATAAAGCTATCCCAAATTCAATATCTACGAATTGTTCAAACTTCCAAGGCTCAAACAAGCAATTTCTTCAAGACAATCCTACTATGCTACCATAAATTGCTGCGTAAACTATCACGTACGAGACTCCATTTTGGCTAGATAATGGAAGTCAACAATTGCATTCAACAGAACCTTCAAAAGACTTGACAATTTCTAATTGAAATACCATGGAGATTCACTTTAAAGATAAAATAAAGTTATTCTGGTCCTACCAAAATACTAAAGATTTTTTGAACCCTCTTGACTATTGAATCATTCAACGACATGTCTACAGCAAAGGCTCTCTTACAACAATCCCAATAGCGGTTCTTATACATTTCACAATAATCAAATTCACTACTAAAATGCTCTTAAGGCTTTCAAACACAAGTGCTTTTATGGAAAAATGTTAATAAAAATTTTCAATTATGCAAACGAGAACCATAAGAGAAATCTAAAAATCACAAAATAACTTGCCAAGGATGATACTATCTAAACCACTAGCTAAACAAATTAAACAAAATAAAAATAAAACATAACTCACAAGATTATGACAAAGAGGCTGAAATCTTTTCTTTAGCCAGTCATCTTACAAGCAATCTTTCATAATTTCTTCTTTACAATGCTCTTCCAAGATCCAAAGTGTGTCTCCAAGTGAGAGCTCCAAGTGTAATATCCCAAGTCTTCAGCCCTAGTAATTTTATAAACTGGTAGTAGTACCAAGGTAATTTTGTATACACCTTAATGTAACGTTGGTTGAGGCAGCTGCAAATCTATGTAACCTTATGTAAATAAATAAATCTGCATCTGCACTTTGAACCCACGTAAACTTTGCTGGAAACAGAAATTTGAATCTAGTGGTGGTTCAAAATATGAAGTCCAAATGTGAAGGCGCAAGGCCTAGAATTGATGATAAATGGTTTCAAATTATTCCACCCTGCCAGAACTGTATATCAATTGTTCACCGTGAAAGAAGGTCCTGCCACTGCGTTCGGTAATGTTGCCATATGTTCCCTAAAAACTACGGCTATTATAACCTTTGCTTCTTGCAAATGCTCTTCCCTTGCCAAGAACCGGACCAACTACAGTCCATTTTTCAAAGATTTTGAAGATAATTATAGATCACCTCCTCTAAACTCCCAATAACAGTTTTTCATATTCCCTACAACCTTACCTGAGAATGCACCTCCTCCCTGAATCGAAGACCATCAAACACACTTGCAGACTGCCGAATTGAGGTGAAGAACTTAAGCTTTGAACATCAAGGCATTCTGGTACGGGAAACGCATCCTCGCGTGGCCAAATATCAAACCCCTTTCAAGTCTTGCTGACTACCATCCCTGCCTCTTAGCTGCTTTGCCTGCGACCGCATACCAAATATGAATACCGACGACGTGGAGAGACAATAGCAGCTATAGAAACCCTTTCAAAACATAGCCGAGCACGACCTAGGTTAATGTCGAGGTTCATTAGCACCGTTAACTGCTTTTGCGTGTAGTCGAGTCAAAAGACACTTTGTATAGATGGCAAGAAACTCAGACAAAACATCATTTGGGTCTGATTTTTCTAAGATAGGCAATGGACAGGCATGGTCATGGCATGTGATAGATAAAGAGGTGCACCCAAATGCACAGTAGATCTAAAACTCCAGGAGAGGTTCCAAGTACGGCAAGGTGGAGAGACTGACCTTAATGGCACACATGCATAATAAAAAAAATGGCCTTTCATCCACTTCTTTCCATCATTGAACCATTTTGCGATGTTCCATCCTGTTTTTTAATTTTCCCTCTCTTTTTTTTAATAAAACTAACGAACCATATCGGTATCCCTATTAATATTGGCCCTACAAATCCTATCAAGATTTTTCAAAGCTAATTTAATCTTGTAAGACACTTCTGATTCCCAACTCATCAGAAGATTTGTATTTACCAGCATCCTACATTCGGTATCTCTTTGCATTGCTTTATTAAGAGATGAATTGCCTTTGTTATTGTAGAGGCCTTCCTTTCTTAATTTGTGTTACAAACAGAAATTTCTCTAACTGCAAAAATATTTAATCCAGCCAACCTGTTCCATGAAATGGCCAAATGTGCCAACACTAACATCTTACAAGCAAGTTTCTTATAAGGTCTTAAAAATGAGCTCTTTACTACACAGTTAGCCTTTACTTGTTCACAAACTAATCTTGAGTCTCCCTTTATAGTGATTACTCTAATCTTTTTGTATAGAGCTATTCTTATACTAATACATAAAGCTTCATACTCATCCTTGTTGTTAGTACAAGGGAAAGATAGATGAATTACTTTGAAAATTTTAGGTGAATCATTCCTTAATATAACAATACCAACTCCTACACCCTTTGAATTACATGAACCATCAAAGTATAACTCCCATTTATCCTCATTCTTTGAGTGTTCTTTTTCAAAACTATAATTTTCTTGGAGTGTACAAATTTTGTTCTCAACACCTCCTTTTTCAACCATTTTACTTTTTCCATTTGAAGTAATGTTATCAAT
>MNCI01000579.1:166953-229744 GCA_015680685.1 Gnetum montanum | reverse complement strand
ATAAGCTTTTCCAGGAATGAAAGGCTCAGGCAAATATTTGTAAACTACCTTAGGAATATCATTGTAATTTTGAAATCCTAATGGTGTAACTCTTTGCCAAGGATTTTCCATCCTATTCCTTTGGATAATTGAACTCTTAGACTTTCTAGATCTTCTCTTATGAATCGATAAACCAGATATAATGGGTGATCTTCTTGATTTTCTAGTTTTCACTCCACTACTTATTCCCAATTCAAAAACTTTCTTTTGTTCTTCTTCTGATGAAGAATCAGTAATAGAATCTACAATATCTTTTGAAACTTTCAAATTTTCCAAACTATCAATCTTCTTGGTCATGAACTAAAAATAGTATTTCTTAAGTTTTTATAGTAACAAAGAATTGTTAATGTGCTAAAATTATAAGGCTTATGAACTTAGAGGCTGAATTTTTAGTCCTCCTTCTAGCGCCAAAAGAACTGTTGGCGACCGTTTTAGACATGACCATCAACGAGTGTCCTCAAACAGGATTTAGGTGCTTGCTGGTCTCTAGCAACACCAAGGTCCAGATACCTCCAAATAGACTCAGTAGGTAATGTGAGTATGTGTGTGTGTTGTTGCGGCATGTGGTTGTGAAAAACAAAATGATTGCGTTGTGTGTAAAATATAAATGACTTATCTTAAAGAGATTCAGCCAACTTTGCCATGTACTATGAGTTGTTAAAAGTTCTTATTCTGTTCAATTTCCTAGTTTACGCAGTCCATATAATACCTACTTCTAACAAATAAAATTTTGTAAAAACATTTGAGCACAACTTCGAGAATCTACTTCTAATTTCTCTCAGAGAAAGAAATAGTTCCACAAGAAAACTAAAAATAGAGCAAGATTCAATGGAAATAGAAAGGAAAGAAAGCAGATTTGTGTTAGGACCTCAAATGTTTAAATAAGGTAAAATGATACCAGTAAACACTTCACAATAAAGCTATTCCAAATTCAATAACTATGAATTTTTCAAACTTCCAAGGCTCAAATAAGCAATTTCTTCAATACAATCCTACTATGCTACCAAAAAATTGCTACGTAAACTATCACATACGAGACTCCATTTTGGCTAGATAATGGATGACAACAATTGCATTCAACAGAACCTTCACAAGACTTGACAATTTCTGATTGAAATACAATGGACATTCACTTTAAAGATAAAATAAAGCTATTCTAGTCCCATCAAAATACCAAAGATTCTCTGAACCCTCTTGACTATTGAATCGTTTAACGACTTGAATATCAGTAGAGGCTCTCTTACAAAAATCTCAATAGTGGTTCTTATACATTGCATAATAATAAAATTTACTACTAAATGCTCTTAAATCTTTCAAACAAAAGCGCTTCTATGGCAAAATTTTAATAGATATCTTCTATTATGTAACAAGAACAATAAGAGATATCTAAAAATCCCAAAATTACTTGCCAAGCATGATGCTATCTAAACCATTAGCTAAAAAATTTAAACAAAATAAAAAACAACAAGCATAACTCACAGGACTATGACAAAGAGACTAAATTTTTTTTTTTAGTAAGTCATATTACAAGAAATCTTTCACAATTTCTTCTTTACAATGCTCTTCCCAAGACCCAAAGTGTGTCTCCCAATGAGAGCTAGCAAGCTTCCCAAGTGTGTGATCCCCAAAAAGTCCCAAGTGTGTCCCTTTGCATTCTTACCCTTGAAGCCTTTTTATAGGGTTCACAAGGTAGTTACATATTTCAAAATATCTTAGCTAACTTCTCTCCCAAGTAAAGAAGTTATAACTTGCCCAACAAGTTAGGAGATATTACTTGCCAATCTAGTTAGGAAGTTATACATAAAGTTAGGAGGAAATTATGCTAACATTGACATTTATAAATATTACAAATATTTTATAGGCAACAACCTATACAATAATTTTTGAAAAATAAATCCAAGATCTCAATATTATGAGAGCTTCATACAATTGTTATTTTATTTTTATTTTAGGATTTTCAATTACCCATTGTGTATAAAGCCTTAGTAATTCACTCGAGATAATTAAATTAATGATCGGTCTTTAACAAGGGTTCCATACCATTATCGTATGTGAGAAATTGCTAAAATTATCTTTTTACCATCAGACCATATGAAGTTAAAATTTTATTTTTGTGACTCCAATTCCATGCATCCGGGTTTTGTATTTGTCTTCAGCGATGAATAAACTGCAACTCTGATTTATCGGCATCGGCTAAAACATCTCCTGCTTCTATTGATTTAGTTGTACACCTATCTTATTGTGTCTTTGTGTCTCTGTGGCCACGTTCAGTGGATTGGTATGGTGATGATGAATGCGTTGGCGTCGGGCACTGCTGCTATTTTTTATAAGGTTATTTGCAGGCTCATCATTGCGAAGTCTTCTCTGGAAGCAATTTTCTAACTTCGTACATATCCCTGCATTTGGAATGCATATTAATCAAAGTGGTTCTAATAACAGTATCTGCATCAAAACCCTTTGGAAAATCATCCGGTGATAACTGGAAGTTGTTACGCCCCTTCGAATGTGCACGTTGGGAAGCTATTCAAGCAATGAGACAAAACCAAAATGCAGCAACCAAAATCTATTCCCGCGTGTTACCGATGAAATTCGTGAAACAACGCAGAGGCCAGTAGGGTTTGATGGCATGATGACAATGCAATCATGCCTTAGCTGCATGTCGTGGACTGTCACGCAGAACAAGAGCTCGCTGATGCAGCAGCAATGGTGGTCATCTCTAATCATAACTTTCCAAGCAAGGAGCAGAATAGTTCATTCATGGAAAGAAGGGTATGCGATGTCGAAAATAAAGGATTGAATGGATGAGCAGACCAATGAGTATAAGCAAACGGACCGGGCATGTGATATGCTGGAGAAAGGGGGTAGTTTTATTTGATGAAGATGCCCTAGTATCATCAATGGGAGAAAGAAAATCTGGTAATGAGACCGGGGTTTCAGCGAAACGTGACTCTGTTTTCTGTGTATGGTATGTGTGGATTCAAATTCCGATGGCCTTGCAGAAGGCCTGAGTGAGGGTTTTGGTTTTGCTCATCTCTCACTACTAGCCATCATGGCAAAGGGAGTCTCGTTGGCTAGGGACTTGTCCATGCCCATGGTGACGACGATTCTTCCAGTGCCCGGCTGGGCCGTGATAAGCACCATGCTGTCGGCAATTTTTCCACGCCTGCTACCTACCTAGCTTTGTTATGTTTTTTCTTCTACTCCTTGTGTTTCTCTAGCCTTCCAGCAATGATACAGTAGCTACCACTGACATAACAGCCGAATACAGAAAATTATTGCTTCACAGATATCGTTGTTTCAGTTTTTTGTTACCTCTACATGGTTATATTTCTTACATTAATTTCCTGTTTAATCAGTGCAGATATAAGCTTGATGGCCATGTGGAAATATTTTGAGCATGAAAGTCTACTACAGCCATGAAATTTTAGATGATTCACGGGAGAAATAAGTTTACCCTGCACCAGACTGCCGAATTTGCATTGCTGCAGAGATATGCTTTTCCGAAATGAAATGGATACAAAACCAATTTTACTTGAGAAGCTCTTTCATTTGCTACATATTCATATCATATAAATGATATAAAAATTGGACTTCCTCCATAATCCTGCTAGACTTTGGTTAGTTGTGATAGAGATGGAAAGCAAGCATTGAGGTTATCAAGATATTCATCCGTAAAGCCCAATGTATCATAATATATTTATATAAGCTTACTATAGGAATTGTGCTCCTATATTCTTTTTCTTAAATTAAAAGAATGTTGTTGTTAGCTTATTCCTTTTCCTCTCGTACTGAAATTTTTGCCACTTCTCCAAAAAACTCTTAACCAATTTTAACCATGTTAACCTGTTCCATGAAATGGCCAAAATGTGCCAATAATTTTCTTTTGATATCTCTAAGGAAATATCTTTAATTCACATTTTAGCATCAGTAGTACTTAGCCATGCCCTTCCCATAATAATTGGAAAGTCCGCCTTGCAAGTCTCTACTTTGATTAATAGGAAATTAGTGTGATATGACCACCCACAAATGGTGGTGACAATGTCTTCAACCAATCCCAATGGAACAGTGATGGATTGGTTTGTCAATTCTAGCTAGATGTTGCTCTTCTTCAAAGGAGGAATGTTCCACATTATGTACATCTCATGTACAATCAGATTAACACTAGAACTATAGCCAAGAAGAGCTTTGCAAGGCTCATTCCCAGCAATTTGTGAGTAAACTAAGGGACTCCTAGGATTAGCTAAATTTCTAAGTAGGTTACCAGCTTGAATCCAATCATATACAGCATGTGTCAGCATTACAGTATGGATTTGAGAGGGATTTTGGTTTGAATGGGACTCAGATAGAGAGGAAACAGAGGAAGGTGGAGGAGCAAGGTTACTAACCACCGATGTACCTGAGGGCTTTAGTAGGCTGCGAGGTCGAAAGAGGGGTCTTTTCTCTATTCATGGTTCTAACTTGCTAGATGGGTTAACCGATTGTAGGTTAACTGCCCTTGTAGCATTCCTTTGCTATGGTTGTGTAGGCAATTCACCCTGCATTGACGAAGTAAGTGGTAGTTGTGCAGGAGGTGGAGGAGTAGGTGCAAGAACAGGAGGTACATGAGGGTAGTAGGTGGTATCCCTCTTTGGATAGGGTAATTGGTATGTTTTAGAAGGGTAATGGTGACATTGGTAAGTAGCAATATGACTAGAGAAGTCCCTTGGAGATGAAGGTTGTTGAACATAGTAATCATAGGAATCTCGTTGTTGGTAAGGGTATTGTTGTCTTCGAGGTTGTAATTCCCACGATTATGGTTGTTGTCACTACTTGCACACTTTGTAAGGTTGTGGGGGAGTTCCACTTGGATAGTATTGTTGTGGTTGGTGGAACTGTTGAGGATTTCCTTGTGGATGAGGCAATCTTTTCTGTGTTTTCCTTTGTGCAAGTCGTGGATGTAAGGCATACATCCCAAATTCCTGCAAGCATGATACAATTGGGTAACATCCCTTAGGATGTTCATATTGGCAAACATCACATCCACTATCATCATCTGAATTGCTATCCACATTCATCTCTATCATAGTTATCTTACATTTATCCTTAGATTTGGCATGTTCAGCTTCCTTATGTCTTTAACGCTCACACTCACCACCTTGCTCCTTACACTCTTCAACAATTTTTAAAATATCTTGAAACCTATTATTCATGGAGTCCCATAATTGGTCAACCTTAGCCATAATTTCTAATTGAAATTTCTATAATGGTAAGGTTTTCTAATCAACCAACTCATCTTTGGCGAATTCATGCTCACTGTTACAAAATCTAACCCCCTTTTCCCGAATAGAAGGGTCTCTATTATATTCTTCTACACTTTCACATTTTTCAGCTCTCCCTCCTCCTTAGCTACCTACTCAATTAATTTTTGAATCCAATGGATGCTTAACTCTGTCAATCTCCCTTGGGCATAGACACCAAGGGTTTTCCTAGTTTCAGACCACAACCTATCTACGATATGGCGAAGTTGGTCAAGCTAAGAGTATCCATGGCTAGGACACCTATGCAATAGAGAGTAGTAGTAGCCAATAGCAGCATCCAAGGGTTCATGATTCCCTTGTTTCCACCCTTGAATTTTTTTCTTTAGATTGGATACTCAGGAGTACATTTGATATTTTCCATTGAATAGTTCCAACATCGTACTCCACCACCTAATTGATTCTATTTCCAAGGATCAATACCAACTTTCTACTTTCTTTATAAGTATCCTTGGAAATAATTTTAGATTTTTCCAGTCATTTTGAATGTTCTGCAAGGAACATGCATATTGGAAGGCCTAAAGATGATTTTGTGGATTAGCATCATATCATCCCTCAAAATGAAAGATGTTGTTCATATCTAGCCTCTTTATTCTGCTATCTTTCACATGCCTTGTTGGAATCCTCACAGCCACTGTAATATTTAACATTCCCTGATTAGTAAGTAGAGGTTCATCAAGGCCATGATGGTGGTGCCTACAATTTTCCCTACTAGCCCTTCTTTCTTGATGCTAGGCCTCTCTAGATTACCCATGTCTTCGGTCACAACTATCCTGATAGTTTCTTCTATCATTTTGGTCCCGTCAGTCACCTCCATCATAGTTATTCCTTTTGTGGCCATGATCTAAACTAGATGAAGTAGAAGACAATGAAGATGAAGGGGAAGAAGAAGGGGAACTTGCCCTATGCTGACACCTATCATCCTTCCTTAGATACTTGCAACCATGATCGTGATCATGATCTCCTTTATCCCCCTTTTCTTAACTTGCTTCTCTAGATCCATTTTTATCATTGGCTCCATTTTGACCAAAACCTAGATTATGGATTGTGGATTATACATTCTAGTTGAGGGCTTCTTGAACAAAGTCAAAGAGAGAAGAATCACTAAAGAAATGATCACCTTCATCAATTGGGCCAAGAAAAGGTGGAAAGATATTTGATCCCTTACCCTTCACAAGCTCATGTTGGTGCTCCAACCAATGATCCCTTAATCTTTGTGCTTCAATGGAATGATAATCCCTTGAGTCAGGATCTCGCATTTCATATTCTCCATGGAGATGTTGAAGCCTTTGTCATGTGAGCATTAATTGAAGCCTTGCTAGAACAGATTGGTCAAGTGGAAACACAATCTTGCCTTCCTTATCGCACCACCGCATCAGTTCATCTTAATGTAAGATGAAGGTAAAGTTTGATACATACTCATCGGGATGAGCATACACCACCTAGTATTATTGAGGTACTTGAACTACCCTGGGGAGAGATGGGCTCTTGTAAGAAGAAGCCATTTTTTGTTAAGAAATAGTGTGCAATTAAGATTTAATTTCATTATTATAATAATAATTTTTATTTTTGTAGGATTTAACTCTCAGGGTTTGAACAATGAGGTTATAAAATTTGACTAGGCTTAGATAGCGCACAAAGAACTATAGTCCTTGGCAATGATGCCAATGATGAGTGGCAAGGTACCCTATTCCCAACCATACAAATCACAAGCATTCACATGCAATTTTGTCAAATTTTGTAGACTATAATTACTAAGTGCACTAGAGCTAAATAGTGTATGCATGTTGCTCATATGTTATCTTTCCAATCCCACTTGTGGAATGCAATTGTATGGTTAAGTGTGACTAAGGCATAAGATTTTATTATTTTGTGTTTTTATGGAATTACTCACCTAGAACAAGAATAAAAGTAAGAATGATTAAAAGTAAGAGTGAATAATTGCTAAGTAAACTATAGTCTAATCTAGCCTAACATAAGTAACCATTCCCACTTCCCGAACACATCCTAAACTTTGTATAAACACTGCTAGGCGATCAAATGCTAGTTGTTTCTAAGCTACCAAGTGTCACACATATGCTCGTCATGCTTATGTAATTTAATGATTTTCTTAATTGATCAAAATTAATTGTTGCATAAATAACATTAATGTAAATTGCATGAAATAACAATATATACATGCATAAAAAAGAAAATCTCAAGTGCTGCAAGGAATGGATCAAAGAGCTCATCTTTATTACCAACATAATGATATGCTCAGGTACATCAATGCTTGAATAAAGATCCATTCACACTTGGACCTCCTATTGCGAGCACTTGGAAAATATTCTAACTTTCAAATGGACAAACTACAAGGGTTTCACTATTGATGGCTAAAAAGTTACTCCCAATTGTATGCTTGGGTGCTATATTTATAGACCTAGGAGTAACCCTACGATATCAAATTTACTATATCGCATCTTAGGTCATGATATCGCATACCCAATATTGTGTACCCGATATTGTGGCTACCCCAATATTGGAGTGATGAAGTGGTGGTAACTTCCTTGAGTTGCACTTGGATGATTAAGAGATTATCCCTTATCTTTATTAGTTGTGATTGAGTTATTAAAATATTTTCTAAAATATTAAGGATCTCTATAAATGATTGCTTAATTTCAACTAGTTTCTTCAGCACGTCTTTGTACTATGTTGTGCTCATTCCCATACTTATAGTTCCTGAAGATGTTTGAATGTCTTCCATTGTAGCAATATTAGGAAAAAATGTTGTAGGAACACTTAGAGCCTCTCCAATTCTATCTACCATTACCTATGTTGTTATTTCTTGGATCTTGTATGGTATGACCAAGGTTGTTACACCTTCTACTTCCTCTACCATGAAAGAGAAAGCCATTGCATTTTGGAGATTTCAAGAAACAATTATCCTAGAATGGACACAGTGACCTCTTGGATTTTGGGATTAGTGCAAATAGAAGCCTAGTCTCTTCATGTAGAGCATAGAGTTGCTAGGTTATCCATTGGCTAGTTGATGTTCCTTGTGACATCACTGAGATGGCTTATGACCAGAAGGTACACTAAGGACTTACCCCCACCTTTGAGAGATTGTTGTTGTAACTACTAATCCCTAACTTTCTTTAGGCATTCAATATCTGCTATCATTTAATGGTCATTTTAGGTGCTAGTGGTTGTGGAGGAGGTGGTATTTCATCCTAAAGCTTAGTAGGAGCTTTATCTTTCATCATCTCCTGTTATGATGTGGTAGTGGTCTTGTGAATTACATCATTTAAATAGTAAGATATGCCTACCCTTTTGTAAATATTTCTAACAAGGCAAGAAAATGAAAGTGTCTTCTGAATTTTCTCATTCTCCTTAAATCTTTTCTCAATCTCCAAGAAAATGAGCTGAGGAAGGTTGATTGGGAATCTCTCCGTCAGAACTATGCATGCCCTTGTAGAGAAGGTTGTAACCTTATTTGGCGTTATTATTACATTAAGGTAATAGATCATGATCTTAAGGTATGCTTGCTCTACTTTGGTAAGGGCACTATACTTCTTACCATACTTTACATAACATTTCTATATCCATTATTTCTTCACCTTTGAATTTGCTTAAGTGGATTCTTTTGCCAAATTTCCCTTAGTGTCATGCAATTTGAGGACTTCAAAAAAGATCTCTATAGAGTAGAAGATGGTAATGTCATTGATCTTTATGATTTCATCTTCTTGGTGGTTATTCTTGAAGAGGTATGTTTCCCTAAGGTACCATTCACTATTATTGGAACTGGTTGTCTATAGTAGAGACCCTTTTCATTGTGTTTTGATCTCTTCTTATGGAAACTCTAAGAAACATCCAAAGTCTAATTTTAAGAGAACTATACCTTAGACCTTCTTACTTCTTACCTTCTTTATGTAGGCCTCTATGAGAGTGACTTCAAAATTGAGCTTAGGTCTTGGAACCTCATCCTACTTAGATAATCCTATCTCTATGGTGAAAATTTGATGAACATATTCCACCTTAGTTTCTTCTTGTAATGGTCTAGTGAAATGTGTTACTAAGGAAGCTTTCTTCTATTGGTGTGGTTGTTGCTACTAGTGCCCTCTTTCTACCCTTTGTCCCTTTTCCCTAGGCTGTAATGGCCCACTTGTGATTTCCATTTTGGTGCCATCTATAATCATGCTAATAACCCTGGATTAGTTTTTTTGATTTCATCTTAGTTTTAAATATCTTTCAATTGATGTTTTGGATTAGTATTGATGGAAGAGTTAGCTATTAATATTTCTAAAATTCTAAGGAATATTTTATTATTTTAAAATGTTGACTCCAAAGGTAGTTAGTTATTGGTATTTCATCTTTTCATATTATTTTAATAACTAATCAATGAAATGCTAGCAAAATTTATTGATAAAACCATGCATTGATGCCTCTAAGAAATAGAGCGTACGTGTGAAAGATTAAAGGTTAAAGAACAAGTCAAATCAGGTATGCGCAAAGGTAGTTATGACCTTTGGAAGGTATTAGGATCTAAAAATCACAAAAACTATCTTCCCATTTGAAGCAACATGTAAATTTGATGCTAATTTTCACACATATATATAGTATTTTTATGTGATGTTAATCGGGATGTATCGATGTAGCCGATCGTGTTGATGGGGATGTGTTGATGTAGCTGTTGACATCATATTTCTCATTGAAAAAGCTAAGGATTTTTGGAGAGTTTAGATGTGAAACAAGAGCTAAATAGAACCAAGAAAGATGAAAAAATAAGACAACAATAAACCTTTAGGTCCTTGATTAAGAACTGAAGTGAATCAAGCATTGTGAATGTTGAAACAAGTCATGTTTCCAAAACAAAACTAAAAAAAAAATAAAAGAAAGCATAATGTTGGACAATGCAAGGCACCAAGATTATAGGCAAATGAGTTAAGGCATGTATTCATAGGGTTTAAACTGGATGGCTTAAGAGCTATGCAAGTGGGTCCTTCCCAAAGTAGTCTAAGGCATAAAAATACCCTTGCATAATCATAGCACAAGGAATCTATATGTACCTTGGATAATGAGTGTTGATCTAGGTTAAACACCATTCTTTTATAACTATTTTTTAGGATTGTGCCACCTAAAAAATAAAAACTTCTTAGAAAACCAATGTTTAGAGTAGTGAGGTGAGAAAATGGAGTGTTAGAAAGGATTTGGAGAAAAATCAGGATATGAGAATCTAAATCACAATGGCAAAATGTCCTTGTGGAGTATGTGATTAAAGTGATCTATATTCTATCCTGTTCAAGTTCTAAACTAAAGTTCATACCATTAGCAGTGAACTCACATTTGTGTACTTCTCCTTTCCTACTACCATGAGACTATAATAATTGCAGGTGATGAGCGGTGAGGTACCCTTATGCCCAACCATAAGAATCACTAAGGCATTATGTGTGATTTGGTGAAATTCCATGGACCTATAGTTATCTTGTACACTAGTTTCTCTAGGAAGTGAAATGATGTTGAGAATGTTCATTGTCTTTCCAAGTACACTTGTAAGGCTCAAGGATATGATTTAAGTGTAATTGAGTTATATGAATTTTTTTCATTTTATATTTTATGGATGTAATTACCTACCATAAGAATAAGGGTAGAGTAGACTAAAAACTAATGTCTATTGCCTAGCTAGCCTAATACAAGTAACCGCCCCACTTTCCTGGACACATCCTAAACACGCATAGCTCTGATGAGCTACCAAAGATTAAGAATTACTAGGTTACCAAGTACTATATGAATGCTTGAAGTGGTCGTGCTTGTGTTCATTAACTACTAGAAATAAATTCCTTAACTCAAATGCATTAAAATAAAAAGCCAGAAAGTAAAATTCATTAAAGAAAATATTAAGCTATTCTTAGTGTCATAAGGATTGGTAAAAGAGTTTGTTTTATTCTTATCACACTACTACACTTAGGTACATCAATGCTTAAACAAAGAAAAGTACACACTTTAGACTCCTTCTGTGGGCACTCAGAAAATATTCTAACTCTAAGAAAAATAAACTGCAAGAGCTTTGCTAATTTGACTAAGAATCACTAAAAACTGACTAACAACCAACTTTAAAATAGGAGCCTAGGCATGGTATTTATAGATAGGGGAATATACCCTGACATCGAACATTTGACATTAGATCTAGTCCTCGACATTATGAAACTAATGTCATAGCTAACATCAAACAATAATTCATCCTACCCCCACGACTAAATGAAAACTCATCCTCAAGTGAAGAAGAGGAGGAACAAGTTCTTTACAACACATATTGGATAGGTATGGGATTATTGACTAACATTACAAATTAACTTAGATAAGAAAAATAGACTTTGAGTGCCCAAGTATATAGAATTACAATTTTTACAAAATGAGGTGTTCATGAAAAGAGAAGTGAGCACCCTGGATATCATTGACATCCAACACCTATTAGAAATAGAAGAATGAGAGAGAGAGAAGAGATCCAATGAGCACAAATGATCCTTGATAAAGATAGTCCTACTTCTAGTTCATGCTTTCCACTACAATCACAACAAAATCATGAATTAGTATGCAATGTGTAACACACAATTGTTAAATTCCTTGTCTCATTGATGGTTACACTTGGCTAGGTTGTGATTGTGGTTGATTGGTTCCTTGAGTAATTTTAGTACGAAGGTTGATAGATGGGGTTAATTAAATTAAGTAGTCCATTAAATTTGAAAAATTTCAATACAAGGAAATATTTGAGGAGTGAAAACACCAGAAAATTTTGTCTAGCACTTTCAAACAAAAAATAGAGCTAAGTCATGATGATCCCCAGCATGACCAAGCTCCAGAGCATCAAAACAGCATTGAATGGAGCATAATTGAAAAGGAAAAAGTTCCCTAGGACCCACAAGTGACTACATCAACATCTAGCATCAGGAATTTCAAGTTTTGGGTTCAAAATACTTGGTTTTGACCAAGTATACTCGGTTCACGCTGGGTTGTACACTGGCCAGCATACAAACCAGCGTATGGAAACTTTTGGGCCCCAAACATGAGTCAAAACATGCCAAAATTGAGCTTCTAGACCCCCCATGACCTTCCATAAGGTTCCCAGTAGCTCTCGACATCCTGAAAATTCAATGTTGGGTCCTAAATGATGCAATTTCATGTGTATACGCTAGGCACACCTTGGTATACGCTGGCCAGCGTATACCATCAAAAAGGGCCCAAAACAGGCATCATAGAGTAAGATATTCACATCAAATTGACTCTTGGAGGTAGGAAAACTATTGAACATCATCACTGGCTCCTGAAGATCAAGTTTTAACCTTGCAATGATGCATTTTCATGTGTATATGCTGGGTACACCTTGCTATACGCTGGCCAACGTATAGCCCAGCGTACACCAACATGAACGGGGAAAATCAGGCACTTTTGGGCAATTTTTCAACCTAGAATTGATCCTCAGAACATAGGAAATAATTCTACATGGTCACAAGATTCAAAAACTTTATCTTTGGGCTTCCAACGAGCCATTTTCACCTATTTACGCTGAGCACACCTTGGTATACGCTAGCCAGTGTATAGCTCAGCATAGATCACAAAAACAGGCCTGAAACTGCATCAAAATGAAGTCAAAATCATCATCTGGACACCTTGGAGTATCAGCAGTGCTCAAGAATCAAGGGATAAGCACCAGTGTCTAGAGTTAGACATCCAACATGGCAGTTCATGAGGTGTATGCTGAGGTTGACACTGGCCAACGTATAGCCCAGCATCAACCCCACAAAGTCCTTCAAAACAGCACTAGATCAGGGAAAAATCAGCTCAAATTTGACATGTAGCACCCTTAGTACATGAGCCATTTAGATCTACAATCAAAATTGGATTTAGAGGTCAAAATTTGGTCCAAAATGCATCATTTATGGTCCATATGCTGGCCAGCGTATGGAGCATATACGCCAACGTATGGGGCGTATAGAGCATATACGCCAGCATACACACACTAGACACCCTATCTCATACATTGAACATTGTACAAGGATGCCAACACATGCCAGAGCATTTCAAGATACGCTGAGGCCAAAAAATAGTAGGCTAGAGCATGGATCCAGAAGCCAGAGACATCATTCTTGTTGTAACATACAAATTCTTTTGTAAATTTTAAGTTTTTTAAGCATTCCAAGCCTATATGCTGGGCGTTCATACGCCAACATGTGCGCTACACACTGTATAGTTGTAACATATCCTACACTCAGTCAATGCACCAACTGTCTCCTGATCTGAATTTTTCTCACCTCACAACCACTCATCTCCTTCCAGATCTGAATCTAACACCCAAGATCTTATACAAACCTTGATTTTTCACTATAACAAGGTTGGAAATTTTTACAAATGGACACAAAAACTGAATTTGGTACACTAGGTAAATCTAGGAATCAACCTCCCTATGCTGGGCATTAGACTTGGATGTTGCATTTCCTTGCAACCCAAAACCTACATCTTCCAGCACCTGTCATCACGCACTAGGCTAAACGTCCACCTTGTGAACAATCCACAACTACGTTCTGACTGGTGCACACTATAATCATTTTTCAATACAAAACAGTTTACATTTTGCTCAGATTTATTGTGGTTTTCTTTATTTTTTTCCAGTTTATGTTTACATTCCCGTTTACGTTATTGTGCCTATTTATGTTACGGTTTATGTTTAATGTGCATCGTTTACATATAACCCAACGCATTGCAAAGTGCGTGCATTGGGGAAGTCCTTGTTTGATCTATGCATGAACCATTCAAGGCACTCTGCCTTCATCCATTCCAGCTTGCCCTCAAGCAAAGGTAAGGTCTTCTATATTTCTTTTGAGGATCTTCTGGTGTTTATTTCATTCCAGCATTGCACCAACGATTTCGCACGGTACAGAAATGATGCTAGGAGGGCCATTTTTCTCCTAGATCTACATCTTGCTATCCTAGATCTACCCTCTGTGATTGCAAATCTACATCCCGTTCCACTAGATCTACGCTCAAACATTAATGATCTGCATTTTTCTCTCTCAGATCTATGCCACATCTAACGTTCATACGCTCTTCACCTGTATACGCTACATCTTTATTATTTTGTTTTGGCCAAAATTTCAATTTTTATAGTATACGCTATAGTTCACCTCCCCTATTGGCATTTACAGTAGCATTATATCCTGTTTATCATCTGTATACATTGTGCATAGTTGGTGTATGCTGTGACAACTGCTCATATGTTGCCACCACTGTATATATACTAAGTGTAGTGTATACGTTGCCTCTTATACGCAGCCACCTATACACTGCTCCAAAACTTAGCCAAAATTTCTCTCATTTACGCTATATATGCTAACAACACTTAGAAAATTTTTTGCTCCCTGTCCAACACTTAACCAAATTTTTTTTAGTTTATGTTGCCATACTTAAAGCACTTAAAATGGACCCTACGAACACCAATACTTCCACTCTCCCCATCTTTGACTTCGGCGCATCAGTCTCATATCATGGGACCACCATCGAACCCATAGTGACTCATGGTGAGGTCAACCCTTAGGGGCCACCTCATCGGTCACTGAGACTACATGACCGTGACCCCTCATTCACCACTTTAGCCCCCAAGCAATACAACTTCATATTTGTCAAGATCCAAGTGAGCTTACCCATTGATCAAATGGAACTTGATGTGAAAAGACATTATGAAGTCATCAACAAAGGAGGTCATGAATTTGTCCCCTCTGTATATGACATCATCCCCCTTTCTGAAACTCACCATTGACTCATCTCTCAGCTCCTTCTAGCAAGGAGCCAAAACTCACGGTGACCCATTGAGGAGCCCCAAAACCAACATGATGTAGATGACTTCGAGGCACAATCTGAATTTAAGGATTCATACCACACCCTTACTCCCCATGCCCATGTTAATCCATCATATCACTCACACATGGGACAAACAATTCATCTTCATGCATCAACGAGCACACAAGCACCGGTATCCCAATAGAGACTACCCACATCCATGTCCACCCAGTACATGCTGCCAGTGCAAACACATGGAGCCACTTTCGTTACATCGACCCCACACATTCAGGGTGTCACTTCATAGTTTGTGGCTAGGAAAGGAACCATACCCCTTGTTCAAAATCCCACTCACTTCAACATGCCACACCCCGCAACCACAACTCCAAACGTTGCTCCATAGCAACAAATGACAACCCAATAATCTCCCCAACCAACTGATCTACCTACCATCGAAGAGTGGGCAAAAGGAAAACAATGGATACAAGCATTAGTTGACGAGGTAAAGCACCTCAAAACCATGAACACTGAAGCAATTAAAGTACTGGACTTCTACCACGATGATCCAATTAACTCTTCAATGCCACCGTTAGCTTTACCCAAGGGAATCACATTGCCCCAGTTAACCAAGTACAATGGGAAGGGAGATCTGAATGCTCACTTAGTCATGTTTTGATCAGAAACTCTATTGCTTTAAGCTCGGCCCCACGTAATCTTGTGTGTGTTCGCTATGTCCTTAACAGGTGTATCCTTGGACTGGTACCGAGCCCTACCATGTAGCTCCATATCCTCTCTTAAGGATCTTTTACACCAGTTTATTATCAGATTTAAGTACAATCTGAAGCCTAAGGCCACACTATACACTTTGATATAAGTGAAATAAGTGCCACTAGAGCCTGTGCAGAAGTTCATTCAATGATGGAGCGTAGTCCTTAATGAACTTCATGAGCCCATCCCTAAAACGTATTTGCTTACGATTCTAAAGGGAGTCATGAATGACTTCATTAAGTCAAAAATATACTACCTAAGCACTCAAACGTTGAGCCAAGCCTTCATGCAGATCAAGAACATTGAACAAGTTGCACAAATAAGCAGTGATCCTACCTATGTGGCTTACAAGAACCAACACGTTTCCAAATAAAAGACAACAACAAAAACTGTAGCCGCAAGCACAAAAATAACAAGTACCAGTACCAACCTTCCTACAATGATAGGGGCCACCCCAAGGCCCAAATTCCAGCACAAGGATCGCTCTAAGTATACACCGCTACCCACACAACCCTCTGAATTACTAGAGCAACTCCTCAAAATCGGGCAAATCCAATACAAACAAGTAGCAGAGAATGCCCACCAAAGACATGATAGGTACTTCAAGCTACTAAGGAACCCCACCTTAGTAGCACCAAATAAGCCCCTAGTCCCACGACACTTCAAATTAGATAAATTCTGTCACTACCACCAGATGTCCGATCACAATACCGACAACTATCATGTCTTACAGGATGATCTTTAGACAATGATAGAATGGGGCCAACTCAACATCAACACCCTGAATCAACCTAGTGTAGAAAATGTCTCCTATGTCATAAACTCCATTGGCATAGATAGTAAGCCTAAACCTGTGCGAAAACCTTTTGTGATCTGTGTGCCTCCCATCGTCATCAAGGTGCCACCTAGAGCATGGACAACACCTTTTGTGATCAAAGTACCACCACCTCACACATCCTCTAAGATGTTAAACTGGCAAGATTCAATGCAATCTCGAGCACCAAAGACACCCTTTGTCGTCAAAGTACCACCACAATCGTCCACTAAGACGTTAAACTGGAAGGAAGCATCATCATCCGCTAAGACGTTAAACTGGCATGATGCACCGACCATAATCGCAAAGAAACCTTTCATCATCAAGGTGCCATAACAAGCTAGTCAAACACCAACAACTCCTCCCAAACTACCATTTTTCATAAAGGTGCCACCATGTTATGGCCACTCACCTACCCAAAGCCCAACCGTAGGCAACGTCTCAACCTCTTCTCCCTCAAGAGTCAACCTTGCCAACAACATGGATAACCCTACCAAATGGCAGTAGAAGAGGACAAACAAACAACAAAAAACCTCCACACCCAAAACAAAAGCCATACTAAGCAAGCAATAATTAAACGCTGGGGCCCCTACCGCTAATCTCAAGCAAACTAGGCCCAAGCCTTCTACGCAAGAGGCCCATCCCTCAACCCACACGAAAGAAGCCAAATCCAACACAACGGCCAACAACATAGACTTCGTAGCTACACTGGCCCAGGTAAACCAAACTCTTAAACAGAAGAACACAACAATGAACTTGTATGACCTGGTCATGACTTTAGCTACTCACTACAAAGCCTTGGCTCACACATTAGCATCCATTCCTATTACGGAGGACATCCCAACAAATGAGGAATCCATCCATGCAACGATATTACAACACACACCACAAAGATTAGGTTCAAACAGCTTAGCCTTCCACGACAATGCAGTTAAAGTCAACCCCAAACAAGGGGACGTCACAACAGCTCCATTGCTGATTAGCGTTCATGTTGGGCAATGTACCATTCGCAAAGTGCACGTTGATGATAGTGTGGCAACAAACGTAGCTTTATATTCTATCATTGACAAACTAGGCATGGTAGATGAGATCATGCCAACGAAAACCATGTGTTTAAAATCCTTCAACGGATCATGTGTCACAGTTAAGGGCACAATCAACTTAGCCTTTGTGGTAGGAGAAAAATTCCCCACCAATGCGGAATTCACTATCATAGAAGAGATGCCAAGTTTCAACATGATTCTTGGTAGACCTTGGCTAGCCCAACAACAGGCCATTTCCTCTCCTTCCATACGAAGGTTGAAAAGTCATCATACATGGTGATAACACTCCCTGTCAAGCCATCCACAACATAGACATGTCACAAGTCTTGAAAGAAGAGTCTATCGATGGAACACCCACGGCAACAAATGCAACACCCATAGCTAAAATGCCCAAACAAGTGGTAAAAACTAAAATCCTCCCAGATTAACCTAGCATGATTCCTAGACCACATCCAACTAGGAAACAACCACATGATCAAAGCTCCCTTGCGGCCATAAACATTTCTAATCCCCACCGACTCTTCACCTTTATTCATTTTCCATACATCACCTTCATTTGCATGGTACTAGCTTACACATTTACATGCTGCCTGAAAAGGCCTTAAACTAGCCTGTGGCCCAAAAAGGCCTTAAACTACCGCTTTTCGCATTATTTTCTATTTTTCTTATGCATTTAGGTTCTGTTTTTAGAAATTACTACTTGACATTGTGTCCTCTAGTTTCTTCTTTTGTAGGATCACCTAGACGTACGTGCATGCATCCACATAGCATCTTGGCATCATGATAGTAAACTGACACCACCGGTCACACTCTTAATGCACACTTTCATCCTAGCATCATGATGGTAAACTGATACCACTGAATGTCCTGGGTTATGACTCAAAACTAACACCACAGAGCGGTCCTAGCATCATGACCTAAAATTGATACCACAGAGCGTCTGGTATGACATCAAACTACCACATTTTTTTTCACCAAAGTTCCCTAAGACTATAAACTAGCTTGCCTCTTCATAGTCTACCATGACTATACACTAGCATCACACCATCCGCTACAATGATAAACTAGCAACATCCAATGGGTTATGACATAACACTAATCCACGACAGTCCGCTAAGACTATAAACTGGCAAGATCATCTCTAGCACATTCATCTGCTACTGTAATTTATGACATTTCTTCATCAACACCTACCGCATCATTCATCACATCAGCTCTGACAACACTATTGCTGCTCATTTTGTTTACCTTAAGTTTCACATGGTGCCTCCATTTGCATCGGCCACATTCGTGTCTAAAGTGTTCACTAACTCATTCACTTGTGATTTTCTTGTCTTCTTGGAGTTGTGTTTGCAGGATGACACCCAATGGTGCTCGTACACAGATACACTTCATCACGATGACAAGGTGCCACATTGTTTCTAACGCATGCAACCATGTTAATCAATCTATTCAAAAGTACATTTCCAATTCCCGATACATTCTCCATTTCCAAAATACTCTCGTTCCCTTTCCTACCCAGTTACAGTTCCCAGATACACCCAGTACACCCCAATACTTTGAGCACACTGTTGCACGTTGTGACACTCTGAGGCAATTGCAACACACAGCACGACACATGAGCATGAGTGCAAGATTGAAAGAAAGCTATTTCCAAAAAAAAAAAAGCAAAACAAAAAGAAAAAGAAAAGAGCAAAGAGCAAAGAGAAAAATGAACCACAAGACCCTTGGCACTTCCCATACAAGCCCCAGGTGGGAAGGCAGTTGTCTTGGAAAGAACCGTTCATGTTTCACACCATCATGTTTCACCTCACTGCATGGCTTTTTGGACAATGGGTTTCCTTAGACATTTCACAAGGGTTCTATTTCTCCAAAGAACACATCACCTCAACACGTGGCTTTGCTTGTGACAACAAGTTCTCTTAAACCTGATATGAGAGTTTTGTTCCTCCAAAGGATGCACACCTCATGCCATGGTTCCAAGTCTGCCAAATACTGGCTATCGACAACGACCAAAATGAGTCGTTAGCACAGATGAGCACTCCTCTCCCACACCAACACAATCCCTTGATCAATTCCCAATCACATAACTGCAAACATCCTCCCTACCCATCTCAAAACCTTATTTCCTACTCCCATGTACTTTGAAAACTGTGCGACAACATTTGGCTAAGTGCGTAAGGACAATGCTGACTACTAGGTTGCTTTCGGTGTTTTTTACTTCTTTTTCAATGCCTCTTGGGTCGATTCCTCTACGCATCAACAAAGAGGGATCAATAAAAACACAGCAAAATTTTGGCTAGCACTTTCAAACAAAAAATAGAGCTAAGTCATGATGATCCCCAACATGACCAAGCTCCAAAGCATCAAAACAACATCGAATGGAGCATAATTGAAAAGGAAAAAGTTCCCCGAGACCCACAGGTGGCTACATTAGCATCTAGCATTAGGAATTTCAAGTTTTTGGTTCAAAATACTTGGTTTTAACCAAGTATACTCTGTTCACACTGGGTTGTACGCTGGCCGGCATACAAACTAGCGTATTGGAAATTTTGGGCCCAAAAAATGAGTAAAAACATGCCATAATTGAGCATCTGGACCCCCCATGACCTTCCCCAAGGTCCCCAACAGCTCCTGGCCTCCTAAAAATTCAATGTTGGGTCCTAAATGATGCAATTTCATGTCTATACGCTAGGCACACCTTGGTATACGCTGGCCAGCATATAGCCCAGCGTATACCATCAAAAAGGGCCCAAAACAAGCATCACAGAGTAAGATTTTTACATCAAATTGACTCCTGGAGGTGGGAAAACTATTGAGCATCATCACTGGCTCCTGAAGATAAAGTTTTGACCATGAAATGATGCATTCTCATGTGTATACACTAGGTACACCTTGCTATACGCTGGCCAGCGTATAGCCTAATGTACACCACCATGAACAGGGAAAATCAGGCATTTTTGGGAAATTTTTCAAACTAGAATCAATCCTTAGGACATAGGTAATAATTCTACAAGGTCATAGCCTTCAAAAAATTTAGCTTTGGGCTTCCAACAAGCCATGTTCACCTATTTACGATGAGCACACCTTGGTATACGCTAGCCAGCGTATAGCTCAGCGTAGACCACCAAAACAGGCCTGAAACTACATCAAAATGAAGTTAAAATTGGCATCCAGACACCCTGGAGGATCAGCAGCACCCAGGCATCAAGGGACAAGCACCATCATATAGAGTTAGACATCCAACATGGCAATTCATGATATGTACACTGAGGTTGACACTGGCCAGCGTATAGCCCAGCGTCAACCCCACAAAGTCCTCCAAAATAGCACTAGATCAAGGAAAAATTGGCTTAAATTTGGCATATAGCATCCTTAGGACATGATCCATGAAAATCTATAGTCAAAATTTGCTTTGGAGGTCAAAATCTGGTCCAAAATGCATCATTTATGGTCCATACGTTAGCCAGCGTATGGAGCGTATATGCCAGCGTATGGGGCATATAGAGCATATATGCCAGTGTACACACGCTAGATGCCCAGTCTCATACGCTAAATGCTATATGCAGATGCCAACACATGCTAGAGCATTTCAAGACATGCTGAGGCCAAAAAACAGTAGGCCAGAGCATGGATCTAGAAGCCAGAGACATCATTCTTGTTGTAACATACAAATTCTTTTGTAAATTTTAAGTTTTTTGAGCGTTCCAAGCCTATACATTGGGCGTTCATACACCAGCGTGTGTGCTACATACTATACAGTTGTAACATATCCTACACTTAGTCAACATATCAGCTATCTCCCAATCCAAATTTTTCTCACCTCACAGCCACTCATCTCCTTCCATATCCAAATCTAACACCCAAGATCTTATAAAACCCTGATTTTTCACTAGATCAAGGTTGGAAATTTTTACAAACGAACACAAAAATTAAATTTGGTACACTAGGAAAATCTATGAATCAACCTCCCTGCGCTAGGCATCAGACTTGGATGTTGCATTTCCCTGCAACCCAAAACCTGCATCTTCCAGCACCTGTCATCACCCACTAGGGCTAAACGTCCGCCTCGTGATCAATCCACAACTACGTTCTGACCAATGCACACTGTAATCATTTTTCAATACAAAATAGTTTACATTTTGCCCAGATTACATTTACATTCACGTTTACATTATTGTGCCTGTTTACGTTACAATTTACATTTAATGTGCATCGTTTACATATAACCCAAAGCATTGCAAAGTGCGTGCATTGGGGAAGTCCTCATTTGATCCGCGCATGGACCATTCAAGGCACTCTATCTTCGTCCATTCCAGCTTGCCCTCAAGCAAAGGTAGGATCTTCTATATTTCTTCCAAGGATCTCCCAGTGTTTGTTTCATTCCAGCCTTGCACCGACGATTTCGGACGGTACAAAGAGGGTATAAGAATTTATAACAATGAAAAGAAGAATTCATTAAAAAATATTATGAAGATGTGTACAATTTGATGTCATTGATGGAGTAAACAAAAATAATTTGATTGTAGAAATGTCTAAGGGCAAAGAATTTAACTAACTGAACCATAATATATGCAAGTGGATCCTCCTCAAAGCAGGCACAGGCCTTTTATGCCCTTGCATAACTTCAAACCAAGGAGTCCATTGGCTCCATGGATGATCAATGGTTACAGAAGTTAAGTACAAAAGCCTAAAATAAATTAACTAATAATTATAACACATCAAACTAGGACATTGAACCAACACATGAAACTGGTAGTGAGGTGAGACATGGAAAGCATAGATGGATGAGAGAGAGAGTGTGGAATGGAGTTCCTAATTATGATCACATGAAGTCCCTTATGGATTTTGTGGTTAAATGACTTGATAGAATCCATCCTTAGTCTAGACAAAAAGCAATCACGTTCAATGACTTTGTGTTAACATTCTAAGACTGATCCATCCCCTGAGACACAAGAGTGCTCCCATAAACAACCATCATTCCTTATTAGAGAAGAAGTATGAAGTGAGAAAGGACCTTAGTTACAGGGGACTAGTCCCATAACCAATACTTGTAGCCTATTTATTCTATCTAAGGGATGTGCTTTGAATTTAAATAATTTTTTTTTGAAATGGGAACCACACCATGAAAAGACAAGTCCATTTATTTTGTCTAAAGGGTGTGCTTTGAATCCTCATCTCTCTCTTTTTTTTTCTTGATGAGAACCACATCATGCGAGGACATATGCATTTATTTTTTCCAATGGGTGTGCTTTGAATTCTCATCATTTTTTTATAAGAACCACACCATGCAAGGACTTATTTAACTTTCTTTATTGGATGGTATAGAATGATAAGAAGTCTATGAAAACACACATGCACCCAAGCAAATAGAAAAGCACAAAGAATATCAAATCCCCTTGAAGCTACACCCTATTCAAACCTTTGAATCCTTCCTAATTCTAGAAACTTGGACTATAGGTAGCTTTGTCACATATGATTTAGTCCAAAGTGAGGCGTATGATGTTTCCTAATTCTATGCTACTCCTAGTGATGAAAAGAGATAAATTGATTAACTAATGAATAATGAAAAATAAAGTCTAAGTTAGCCTATGGCAATGGTATCCACTCTTAATCATTCATACACATCTTGGACTTTGTGGAGCTACTTTTAAGATTACCAAGTATATGTCATTGTTTGTGCCAAATGATACACCTTTATGTGACCAAGTATTTACACTTAAACACTCGTGATTAAGGTGTATACATTCTGCTTAACAACAGGAAGAGTAAATAATAATAAATGAAAATGTTTAACTAAAGAAAACATTAAATAATTAAAACAACAATATTAATCTAAGTGGATGCTGTAATGATAAAAGTAATCTCAATCATTATTACCAGTCATGTAACATGTCCAAGTACGTCACACTTGAACAAAGGTATCATATGATTACAAACATCACTCTAGGGGCATGCATTTGGAATATTCTAACTCTAGTAAAAAAAAAATGTAAAATCTCTGCTACTCTAAATAAAAAACTATATGAAAATCATGAGCCTGAGCCCTATATTTATAGATTAGAGTTTACCCTATAACATCAAGGCTTTGATGTCAGGGCACTGATACAAGGCTATGATACAAGGCTTTGATGTCAAGGCTTTGACGTACAAAATTAAAATTTTTACAAAATGGGGTGTCCATGATAAGAGAAGTAAACACCCTAGATAACACTAACATCCAACACCTCTTGGCAATAGAAAAGAGAGAGGAGATCCAATGATCATGAATGGTCCTCATTGTGTGGTATTGCTACATCATCCTTGGTGAAGATAGTCCTACTTCTAGTCCATGCTTTCCACTACAATCACAAAAAAATCATGAATTGGTATACAAAGTATAACACACAACTATTAAATGCCTTGTCTCATCGATGGTTACACTCAGCTAGGTTGTGATTGTGGTAGATTGACTCCTTTAGTAGTGTTAGCAGGAAGGCTAACAAATAGGGTCAAATAGATAAGCGGTCCATTAAATTTAAAAAAGTTTGACATAAGGAAATATTTGATGAGGGTGTAATAATTCACAATAGTAAAAAGGAAAGCTCACTAAAAAATTTTATGAAGATGTGCATAATTGGATGTCATTGATGGGATAAACGATAAGATTTGATTGTAAGAGTGTCTAAGGGCAAAGAACTTAACTAATCCAACCAAAACATATGCAAGTGGGTTCTCCAAAAAGTAGCCACAAGCCTTTTATGCCCTTTCATATTTTCAAACCAAAGAGTCTATGGGCTCCATGGATGATTAATGGTTATGGAAGGTTAAGTACAAAAAACCCATAAGAAGCTGACTAAGAATTTCAACACATCAAACCAAGACATTGAATCAAGAACATGAAACCAACAGTGAGGTGAGACATGGAAAGCATAGATGGATGATAGAAAGTGGAATGGAGTTCCTAATTAAGGTCACATGAAGTCCCTTGTGGATTTTGTGGTTAAATGACTTAATATGATCCATCCTTAGTCCAAACCAAAACCAACCAAGTTTAGTGCATCAACATTCAAAGACCAGTCCACCCCTAAGACACAAGAGTGCTCCCATAGAACAACCATCGTTCCTTATTACAGAAGAAGTAGGAAGTGAGGAAGGGCCTTAGTTAGAGGGAACTAGTCCCATAACCAGTGCTTATAGCCTATTCGTTTCTATCTAACGCATGTGCTTTGAATTCTCATTGTTTTTTTTTTGTGTTTTTGAAATGGGAGCCACACCATGCAAAGAAACATGCATTTATTTTGTCCAAGGGAAGTGCTTAAATCCTCATCATTTTTTTCTGATGAGAACCACACCATGCAAGGACTTATTCAACTTCCTTTTATTAGTGGACATAGAATGGTAAGAAATTCATGAAAACAAACATGCACCCAAGCAAATAGAAAGGCACAAAGAATACTGAATCCCCTTGAAGCCACACCCTACTCAAACCTTTGAATCCTTTCCAATTTCAAAAACTACCAAAGTCACACATTTATTAAATTTTTATTAATGAAAAAGGGACTGCACATTTCCAAAACAAGGAAAATCATAGAGTTTGTGGATGGGTGGATGCTATGGACTCACTCCCTATTACATGAAAAGAAACCATGTCCTAATTATTCGTAATTAAATTTAAAGCCAAAAACTAGACACCAAAAATCAAATAATAAAAATAGTACATACCACCATCAATCAATGCATTACAACTCTACTTGGCACTTATGAACAAAAAGTTAGAAAATCACACCAAAATAAAAGAAAATATAAAAGAAAGTGTAAAATATTTAGGAAATAGTAAATGTGCTAATAGTGGTGTAAAACAAAAATTAGAAATGATTAATAACATTACAATAGGAAAATGTAAAATAAGGAATGTGTAAAACAAAAAGTTGTAAAATAAAAAGATAAAAAACACTTAAGAATCCTAAAGACTAGAATGGGGGATAACCACCACAACTAAACATTTGGCCATGCCAAGGATTAATAAGTGGATAAATAGGATCCATGCATGTATGAAATGTTGGGAACCTTTCATGCCCTAGCCACTAGGTGTTTGTTGGTGGTGTGGTGGTTGGGTAGAGAAATTAATGGTCACACACCTAATTGTTATATGTATGATGGTTTAAGTGTGTGTTAAATTATAGATGAATAGCCCACTAGTGCACCCTTAACTATGAGATGGTATGCATGGATTCATTTGTCTTTCCACATTTGTAGATTCATTGGTTGGATGTGGGATTGGAGTATGGACAAATGGTGGCCCTTGTGTATGATCAAACAATGTTGGTTTAGACAAGGAAGGTGATCTGCTATATTAGCCTTGTGTTGGCTTAGATGATGTAGTGGTTCCATGCATGGTTTGGTTCAACTTATGACCTTTCCTCGAGAAGGGGTGTTTCTTACATTGTGGTTGAGACCCACTGGTGTTGACATGTCTATGCACATGTGCAGCACAAGTAGCATTTTTTTGTTGATATTGTGATGCAAAACCTTCATGTGTCCTTGAAGGTGGCATATATTGAGGTGGATTATGAGAATATCAAGGGTAGGATGGATGGTAAGAGGTGCGAGGTGGAAATCCTTTAGGGGATGTCATGAAATGATGATACTCATGAGAGCGATAGTGGTGATTTATAGTGGAGGATGTAGAACTAGTTGGAGAAATAGTGTATTGAACATAATATCCATGTGGTTTCAACGAATAGGGTGGATAGTACCGATTTAGTGTTGGCATTTCCCACAACTATGGTTGCTACCACTGAGGTTGATGATCATGTTGAGGCTAGTAATAAGTCCCCCTAGGATGGTACGATCGATTGTAGGACTATCTATAATTACCTTGTGGGAAAGGAAATCTCCTAGGCATGTGCTTTTGTAAAAAATTTGGATTTAAGGCACCTACCCAATACTCTTATAGATGCAACAAGACTGGGCAATGGCCCTTCAGATGGTCATATGTGCAGATGTTACATCCATTATCTTCATCTATGGTTGAGTCTTTAGACTAATTTTCTTTAATCATTTTTTCCATTTGCCAAAAAGTGTTCTTGACTATTTCTTGGTTCTATGTCCTTTGTTTATGATGTTTACATGGTGTGTGTTGCATGATCTTCTCCATAACTATCTCAATAAGAGTTGTGATTTTTTCATTTATCCATTTGAAAATCCTATTAAACTTTCCTTCTAGATCATCAATAGACTCCTTTATTGGGAAAGTTTAATGTGGAATCATGTTATCGAAAGTGGTTTCCTTTTTCTTACCATAGATATGAACCTTGTTCTATTGAAGAGTTGGGTCCCATTGATATTTCTCAACATTCTCCCATTTGCACATCTCTCCTTCTTCTTTTTCCAGAAACTCTATTATCTCTTTGATTTGATGGGCTTGAAGCTCATATAATTTCCCTAGGGCATACATCCCAAGGATCACCCTTGTTTCATTATGAAGCCCATCTATGATGTGGTAAAGTTTCTCTTCCTCAGAGAAACCATGGCCTGGGTATCAATTCAGTAAGGCATAATATCTATCTAAGGCCAAGTCCAAGGGTTCATGTTGTTCTTGTTTCCACTCTTGGATTTATCTCCTCATATTAGACACTCTTTTATAGGTTTGGTATCTCTCATTGAAAAGTTCCAACATTGTTGACCACCGTCAAATTAAATTTGGTTTCAACAATCAATATCACACTTCAACTTTAACAATTAGTGTTCTAGGAAAGAGCTTAATCTTTTTCCATCCACTTTCAATGTTGTAAAATGTACAGGCGTCATGGAAGGCTTGTAGATCATGTTGCAAGTCTGAATCATAGCCTCTCGCAAATTTAGGAAGATTATTCATGTCAAGATTAGGTAGATGACTCTTTTTACGATGCCTATGAGATATCTTAATAGCCTCTATGATATGCCTTAGGATCTTAATGCCTAGTAGGGATTCATCATTATCAAACAAATCACAAGGGAAATTTCTATGTTCATGACGTCCTCTTTAACTTTTCTAATCAGTTCGATTCTAATTTTTAGTCCAACCCTTTAATGGAGCTCTATCTCTATACCTATGTTCATCTTCATTAGAATTAGACATTGAAGGGAAAGAGGAAGATGAGGAACTGGAAGAGTTTCCATGGCTTCTATGGTGTTCCCCAGGGTCCCTTAATTTATCATTTCTAGTTTTCGAGGAGGTCTTAGGCCTTAGGCCTTCCCTAGCTCAGGACTTATGTTGTCTACTCCAATATTTTCTACCTTAGGTGAATGTCATATTTGAGTGTCATCAGGGTGGTCATAATCATAAGAAAACCTTGCATAAGGTTGATCACTCCAATCTTCTTCATCGTATATCTTATTAGTTCTCCAATGAATGTGTTCGCTATATAGTGCATTGTCACTTTTGTGTGAGAAAGACATTGTTCGTGTTTTATGGTGTGTGTGATTTAATAGTCTTTGAAATATATATTTTTAATACCTTTTACAATGATCATGTATAATATAACTAATCTAGATAACTAGCACCATCCCTAGGAACAGCACCAATGAGGAGCAATGAGGTATCCCTAAGCTCAACCATATGAATCACAGGCATTCATGCATGATCCGATTGAATTCTAGGGATGGGACTAGTTGTGGCATCTAGATCATTATTCTTTGATTGTAGTTTACTATCTTACCACTTGGACTAGTGGTAGCTTTGTCATGTATGATTTAGTCCAAAGTGAGGCGTATGATGTTTCCTAATTCTATGCCACTCCTAGTGAAGAAAAGAGATAAATTGAATAACTAATGAATAATAAAAAATAAAGTCTAATTTAGCCTACGTCGATGGTATTCACTCTTAATAGTCCATACACATCTTGAACTTCATGGAGCTACTTCTGGGATTACCAAGTATATGTCATTTGTTGTGCCAAACAATACACCTCTAGGTATTTACACTTAAACACTCTTGATTAAGGTGTATACATTCTACTTAACAATAGGAAGAGTAAATAACAATAAATGGAAATTTTTAACCAAATAAAGCATTAAATAATTAAAAAAATATTAATCTAAATGGATTCTACAATGATGGAAGTAATCTCGATATTTATTGCCAATCATGTAATCTGTCCAAGTATGTCACACTTGAACAAAGGTGTCATATGATTACAAACATCACTCTATGGGCATGCACTAGAAATATTCTAAATCTAGAGAAAAAAAATTGCAAGAGCTCCACTACTCTGACTGAAAAACTATATGAAGTTGTGAGCCCAAGACCTATATTTATAGACTAGAGTTTACCTTGTGATGTTGGGTAGCTGATGTTGCATCCTAGCTCCAATGTCATATACGCGATCTCGAGACACTGATATAGGGATTCGATACAAGGCTCTGATGTCAAGGCTCTAACATCAAGGCTCTGACGTCAAGACTAGGAAAAACATTACTCATCAAGAAGTTTAATCCATTATTAAGGTCCCTCCATTTGAGTGGTCATTCCACCATCTCGTTGGCATCAGTCATAAGAGAAGATGAAATAATGAACATCCCTGAAGAGTATTGGCTAGTAGTACCCTTCCATTAGGATTTTAATGGTCGTGCATCTCCCAGCATAGTGTCCTCTGCAAGGACCTTCATGAACATCTTAGAGAACATGTAGTTGATCAGCATCAAGGACACACTAGCTAACCAGGCAATTAGTGCACACCACATAGAGGTGTTCATTGATCTCCATGAAGTGCATTACCTAACAAAGAAACTGTTGATTCTTCTAGTGGTCCAACCCTTGTGGCATCTCCTAAGTGAGAAGATAGTTGAGAATGTCTATCATACCATGTTGGCTCATTGGGCATTTATTCAATTATAGCCCTAGCAAAGAGAAGTTCATTAAGAAACATGTCAAAGAGTGGGATTTCTTCCTCTTTGTTGTTCCATTGCAACCTAGACGAGTGATCAGTAATTACATTCTTAGTGTCCTTTTGATCTACCATCATGAGATCGAATTCTTGCAAGATCACCAACCACCATATGGCATAGGGACTCATCATTGGCTTGTTCATTAGGAAGTGAATGGCACTATTATCAGTGTGCACAAAAATCTTATATCTAAGCACATAATGCCTAAACTTCTCTAGTGCAAACACCACTGCCATCAATTTTTATTCTATGGTGATGTAGTTCAATTACACATCCACAATATTTCAGATAGTGTAGTGGATGTAGTATGGTCATTTCTTGTCATCTAACTGTGTTAGCACTACTCCCAAGGCATAATTTGATGCATCTATCATAATGTAAAATGGTCTGGACCAATCAGGCACTTGTAGGATTGGAGTCTCCACAAGCTTTTCTTTTAGTTGCTAGAATGCTTTTTCACATTTTGGGGTCTAAACAAAAGAATCATTTTTCTTTGTTAGCTCTACCAACAGCTTTACAATTTTAGAAAAAATCTCTATGAAGTGCCAATAGTAGCCAATATGTCCAAAGAATCACTAAACATATTTAACTATGTTTGGTTTTCAAGTTATTCCTTGGATGACCCTTATTTTTTCAGGGTCCATCTGAATTCCTGCTTGCAATATTTTGTGCCCCAGTATAATTTCCTCCTAGACCATGAGGTGACTTTTCTGCTAATTGAGCTACAAGTTGGTTTCAACGCACCATCTCAGCACTTACTCAAGGTAGTCCAATGCTTACTCCAATGTAGCTCTATAGGTGGAGAATTCATCCATGAAGACTTCCATACCACTATATATCTGCAATTGAAAAATGCTTAAGACTACACATTGGAATGTGGTAGGAGCATTACATAGACCAAACAACATCTTGCGATATGAAAAAGTCAACCAAGGACTCATGAACGTTGTCTTTGCTTAGCCCTCTAGCATAATTTGAATTTGGTTATAGCCACTATAACCATCTAGGAAATTGTAGTAACAATGCCCTGGTATGGTGTTAAGCACCTAGCCAACAAATGGCAACAGAAAATGATCTTTGAATGTTGCCATATTCAAAAGCCTAAAGTCCATGTAGACCTGCCACTTGCCACCTTTCTTTGGCATAATTACAAGTGGACTAACCCACTAACTATCCATAATGGAATAGATGAACCCTACCTTGTGGAGTTGCTTAATTTCCTCTTTGATGATTTGCTTCAATTTTGGGTTCAACTACCTCTATGGTTTCTATTTTGGTTTCATGGTTGGGTTGGAGTAAATGTGATGTTGACATATCCTATGATCAATCCTTATGATTTCAAGATATGACCAAGCAAAATCTATTGACTATCTTTCAACTACATTCAACAACATCTCTTTCTATTCTAGAGCAAGTCTTGCATTGATTATAACTAGCTTTTTATTTTTTACAAATACATATTTAGTTCTAGCTGGTAACATTTTTAGGTCAAGGACCTCTTGCTTAAATTTATCAAGAATTTCCAACTCTCCCTAGTGGGTATCATTTGTATCTTTAGAGAGTTGGTGATGAACCTGCTTGAGTTTATCCATGCTTGTGACATACTCACATGTCAGGCTCTCAATTGGTTCCATGTAAAGTGTGCTGCTCTCTAAATCAATGATCAACCACTAGGTATCCTTCTATTTTATGGATGCTACATACAAACACCTTTGAATTTAGATTTCTGGAGCACACTGCTTGCATCTAGAGATAGATGTTTACTTTATGGCCCAAAGTTTCTATAGAAAATTGCACTTGCTATTGTTGTACGTGATGCACGGAACTCTCTTCTTCTTGATTTTTCAAAATGCATTTTCTTTAAATATCTCTAGGGAAAGATCTCTAATTCCCATTCTTGCATCAACAATGCTTAGCCATGCCCTTCCCATTCTGATTGGGAAATCCCTTTTATAATTATCCACCTTAATTACCAGGAAATTGGCAAGATAAGAACACCTATAAATAGTGGTTATAATGTCTTCTACCAATCCCAATGGAATAGTGATAGACTAATTTATCAATTCTAGTTTGATGTTACTCTTCTTGAGAGGAGGAAGGTTCCAAGTAGTGTATATCTCATGAGAAATCAAATTAACACCAAAACTTGAATTGAGAAAAGCCTTGCATGGTTTGTTCCTAGTAATTAGCAAATAAATTAGAGGACTTCCAGGATTGGCTAATTTCCTCTGAAGGTTTCCTGCATAGATCTAGTTAGACACAGTGTGAGTAAGCATTATAGTGTAAGGATAGGAGGGGGATAATGATAGGAGGTGGCATCCCTTCTTTCATGTGGCAACTGAGCTCAGTAATAATCAGAAGGGTGGCAGTAAGGCTAAATATTGGAAACATAACTAGAAGAGTCACATGGAGACATGGGTTGTTACACATGGTAACCATTTGTATTAGACTACTGGTAAGGGTATTTTTACCTTGGTGATTCAAACACCCATGATTGTGGTTGCTACCATTGTTGGTACTATTCATACAATTGTGATAGAGCTCCACCTGGATAATATAGTTGTTGTTGGTGGAACTACCTAAGATTACCTTGAGGATAAGGTAATCTTCTGGATGTTTTCCTTTGTGTAAGTCAAGGATGTAAGGCATACACCCTAGACTCCTGTAGATGTGACACAACGGGGCAACATCCCTTAGGATGTTTGTACTGACAGATGTCACACCTACGATCATCATCTAATTCACTATATGAAACCTCTTCTATTGTAGTAATCATATCCTTACCTTTGTAATATGCACATTCAGCTTCCTTTCACCTCCTACGCTCATGGTCACTACCTTGTTCTCTAAACTCTTCAACGATTTTGAGGAGAACTTGAAATCTATTATACATGGAGTACCTTAACTAATCAACCTTGGCTATAAGTTTAGATTGGAATTGTTGAAGTGGCAAGGATTTCTTATACATCCCCTAATCAAATATGGATTCATCCTCACTATCATAGAATTGAACCTCCCTCTTGCAAATGAAAGGATCACAGTTATACTCCTCTGCACTTTATCTTTTTCTTAGTTCATCCTCCTCTTTGGTAACCTACTCTATTAACCTTTGTACCTGATGGATAACTAGTTTTGACAATCGCCCTTGGGCATAGACACTAAAGGTTTTCCTTGTTTCATTATGAAGCCTATCTACAATGTGGTGAAGTTGAGCCAATTAAGAATAACCATGGTGAGGGCATTTGTCCATCAAGACATAGCATTAGCCAATGATGGCATCCAAGGGTTCATGTGTTCCTTGTCTCCACCTTTGAATTTTCTTCCTTAAGTTGGACACCTTGGAGTACTTTTGATACTTATCATTGAATAACTCAAGCATGGTACTCCATCATCTGATAGATTCTAGTTCTAAGGATTGGTACTAGTTCTCTACTTCTTTGATGAGTGTCCTGGGGAACAATTTCAATTTCTACGACTTATTTTCTATGTTCTACAAGGCACATGCATCTTGGAAAGCTTAAAGATGATTCTATGGATCAGAGTTATATCCTCCTTCAAATCAAGGAATATTTTTCATGTCTAATCATTTGATCTAACTATCTTTCACATGTTTTGTTGGGATTTTGACTGCTTGTACAATGTTAAGCATGCTTCAGGTAGCAAATAGAGGCACATCGAGGCCTTGATCATGGTGCCTATGATGCCCTCTACTATCCCTTTGTTCATGGCAATTTTCCTCTCTTGAACATCTGCATCCTTGATCTTACCTATCTTGATGGTCCCCTTGATTATCATGGTCCCATCGATCATTTCATTCATTTTGGTTACCTTCATCATGATCTCACCTTCTATGATCATAGTTAGAGCCAGAAGAAGAAGATGATGAAAAAGTAGAAGAGGAAGGAGAACCAGCACTATCATGGTGCCTACTATCACCTCTTCAGTGATCATGACTATGATCATGATCTTGCTTCTTGTCTACATTCCTATCTTGATTTGCCCCTCTGATCCTTTATTGTCATTGGATCCCTTCTTACCAGAATTAGGATTGTGAACTGTGGATTGTATATTTTGGTTTTGACCTCCATCATTGAAGTTAAAGAGAGGAGTGTCATTATATGAACAACCCCCAGAGAAGGGTTCTCCACTAGCTTGTTGGTACAATAGGAGTGGAGGATTGTTAAGCCCTTTTCCCTTTGAAAACTCATAGTACTATTCCAATTTCTAATCTCGTATGTGCTGTGCTTCGATGGGATGATAATCCCTGATGTTGACATCTTCCACATTATACTCCCCATGGTTTTCTTAAAGACCATATCATGCAAGCATTTGATAGAGCATTGAAGGACTAGCACGATCGGGTGACAACACAATGTTGCCCTTCATGTCATTCCACCACAGTTTTTCATCCTAGTGTACGATGAAGGTGAAGTTCAATAGATGCTCATTAGGATTAGTATATATAATTTGATACTATTCAGGCTTCAGTGTATTAACTCTATCAACCTTGGGTAGGGAAGAGCTTATGTGAGAAGAAGATATTTTTGGTTAGCAAAATAAAAATTAGTGTGTTTTGAGAATTTGTTGTAGTAATTGTGAAATAAGATATGACTTTCAAGTTTGTTTCAATGATTTAAATACTTTCACTAATTCCTAAACAACAAAAAGATCCTTGAAAATGGTGCAAATGATGAGCAACGAGGTACCCCTATGCCCAACCATACTAATCACTAAGGCGTTACACATGATCCAGCAAATTCCATGGACCTATAGTTATCTCGTACACTAGTTTCTCTAGGAAGTGAAATGACATTGAGAACATTTTTTCTCTTCCCAACTACACTTGTGAGGCTCAAGGGTATGGTTTAAGTGTAATTGAGGTATATTAATTTTTGTCATTTTATATTTTATGGATGTAATTACCTACAACAAGAATAAGGATAGAGTAGATTGAAAACTAATATCTATAGCCTAGCTAACCTAACACAAGTAACTACCCCACTTTCTTGAACACATCCTAAACATATATAGAATTTTTGGGCTACCAAATGTTAAGCGTTGCTAGGTTACCAAGTACTATATGAATGCTCGAAGTGGTCATGCTTACATTCATTAACTGCTAGAAATAAATTGCTTACTTCAAATTCATTAAGATAAAGAGTGAGAAAGTAAAATGTATTAAAGGAAATATGAAGCTATTCTTACTCAAGTGTATAAATTTTTGGGCTACAAGGATTTTCAAAAGAGTTCATTTTACTCCCATCACACTACTGCACTCAGGTGCATCAATGCTTGAACAAACAACTGCACACACACTTTAAACTTCTTCTGTAGGCACTCAAAAAATATTTTAACTCTATGGGAAATAAATTACAACAGCTTTGCTACTTTAACTAAGAATGACTAAAAACTAACTAATAACTAACTTTAAAATGGGAGCTTAAGCTAGGTATTTATAGACTAGGGAATATACCCCAATGTTAGACATCTGATGTCATATCCAGGCACTGACGTCACGTACGCAACATTTTGGACCTGATCTAGTGTGCCTAACATCGTGGATGACATCAAACAATGGTTCATTATCAAGGAATGATCATCACTCTAGAAGAAGAAATAAGAAGAAAGAAGTAGCTTAGATATTTTAAGGAAGAAATCTAAACTTTAAGTAGAGAGATGCCATTAAGCATGGGTAACATGCTTTTTATCCCCATAACCAATGCTTGTATCTCAAGAGATCTTCAAAAATATGCATTCTTCAAAAAGATATACTTCCTTTTTGGATTACAAGATGGATGGTGATACATTCCTTGAGGGGTCATAAGACTCATGAAGAAATTCAAGAAGAGAAATCAATAAATCTTCTTAAGATCAAGTCCTTTTTCATTTCCACTTAGTCCTTACTCCATTCATTGTTTAACAAGATGACAAGTTATTTTTAGTTTTGGTGTAAGAGATCCAAAGTACTGCCATGATACATATCTCATTTTAAGAGAGATGGAATAGGTGGATGTCACAATCTTACTACCTTGTACCATTATGTATCTAATAACTCATTAGCAGATAGCATAATTCCAACTACAAAGTTGTCCTTCATATAGGAATAATAATCTGAGTAACTGTAGTTAGTCATTATCAAAATGTGCAACAATAATGAAGTAACATCAAAAATTAAAAAGGAAAATTAAAAAGGAAAAGAAAAAGCAAGAAGAACTTCAAATGGAAATAAAATAAAATAGAAGGAAAATATAAATAGGAAAATTAAAAACATAAAGAATAATGGAAAAATAAAAAAAATAGAAAATTTCATTCTCTCCAAGATATTAGGATACATAATTATCTCCCCCATAACTAAGTTGGAAGAAGGAGATTCTAAAAATTGAGCAAGCATGACCTTGCATTGAGGTGTTGTAGTTATTTTTGGTTACCTTTGAGTCTTCAAAGGGTTTTACTTATTGGATATTGATTAGCATGTGATTTTAAGCACTTTTTGGGTGGTAAATAATCCTATCACTAGAAGGAAAAGTTGAATGCATAATCTATGATTCTTCCTATAGCATTTAGAACTTAGTTTGTTGAGGCACATGTGTGGGATTCTAATGGAGAATCTTGTGTGCTAGTTGAAATGCAACTTTTCTTATTTGAACACCATGTCATTATTTTTAGCATGTCTTGTACACTTATTTCATAATCAAGGCTACCCTTCAATTCTCATCTAGTATGTTTAGCATCATTATTCTTTCCTTTTACACCAAGTTAATATTTAAGTCAAGGTCACATGTAGTTGCAATTGAATGGAGTTTAGTTTGAATTAGAAGGTTGAGAAACTTTCTCTACATCAACTTATAGGAGAAGTGCTCTCTAGGAAGTTTTCATATTAAGTGATGGGTCCATAGGTTATTGTTGAGTTTGGTGCTCCAAACCTTCCTATATCTACTAATGATTCTAGTAAAAATTCTTAGGATATTTTTGTTGGTAACTTCAGCTTGACCATTGGTTTGGAGGTGAAAAGGGCCACACTATCATAAAGATTCATGATCATGTGTTATCAATCAAGGTGTAGCTCAAACTCAAAATGATGAACTCCTTCCAAAGTTCCAACACTTGCATTTATCTAGACATTCTAGTGATGGTGATGATGCCCCTTTATTTAATTGGGATGCTTATCATGAGCTAACTGAAGCTATCCACATTCCAAGGAAGCATGTTCATGATCATAGAATCAAGTGAATCAACATGGTTAATCTACCAATGTATATATGGTATACTAGTTACAATCCCAACTTCACATGTAAGACTTTAACAATTCTTACTATCTTCAAGGGATCATAAGCAATTGGTAGAAGTTGTAGTTGTTTCCTCATACCTTCACCAAACTCATAGATACCTAGCAAAAATAATTATCTCTAAGATCAATTTAGAGATAATAATACATGGTAAGAATATTTTACAAAAAGTTTTAAAACCTATGGCTAAATTTTAAACATCTAGAAGGGTATGGTCAAATGAAGGAAAGGAGCGCATAAGCCTCTCAACATAGTCATAGAGAGGTAGATGAAAACTACTCATCATTGTCCAAATCATGGTTTTAAATAAAGATTGTAGTTGATTCATATTGTAGAATGGCTAAGGTAGGAAATAGGAGAGCATGTGAATATGTACATGATGGACCAAATACATAAGAAATTCATGGCCCAAATCAAAGCACCCTTGTACACCTTAGCAAGTAAGAAGAGTGAGTGGAGAAAGAGATAGTCTAAGGAGGAGTATAATCATGACCCAACACATAGAAATGAGGCTAAAAATATTTAAGTTACTAGTAGGCCTCCCACTATGATCAAGGCTATGTTGTAAGATCAAGTTTGAACGAACAAGGCCTTGATAGAGTTGGCTCATGAAGTGTATTAATTTTGGGACATGATGAATGAAAAGATTACCACTACTCTTAAGGAAATTGAGGATAAGGTGGTTGAAGATATAACCAAAGCAACTTCACCACATAAATTTTCAAAGAGATATGAAGAAAATAATAAATATGAGCTCTCTCATTCTAATAGCATTCAAAAAGATCCAAATAAGGTTTTTTCATCCTCTGATGATAAATGTACTTGCAAATGTTAAATAGATCTTCATGATTGATAGTATTAGCTAGTCATGACTCACATGATTGATGAGATGGAATAATCATAGATTCCTCTAAATCCCATATTTTCCTAGAGACAAATGAGAAGGACTTCATACCTATGTTTTTCACACTATCTTCAAGGTGCATTTTGAAAGCCTATGTAGCAATACCAATAGTGGCAAGCTCCAAATCCTTGAGGTACTACTCTAGGAAATCTTTTTAATTATATCTAAAACAAAATGGTGCTCCTTTCTAACCATTATTTTCATAGTGCATAGGTAGGTGCTTATCAACCCTTATTAATGATACGTCAATAGTATGATGCCATTCAACAACTTCTACTCCTTGATCACATGCAAGATTGGATAGCCATTCAACTGCAATCAAGAGATGCTAAATCATGTAATATTACCTACTATGTTGATCCTACTTTCATGTATACATCTAGGTAATATTATTAATATCCTCTTGATTTGGTTATGGGGGAAGCTTAAAATCTTATAGTAGAAAATTTTTACCGTAATTGCAGATGTACAAACCCTAAGACTAGGTCCACATCACCCTCTTCATCTTCTAGAGAGGAAAATCATTCATGCTAGATAGAAGCCCACATTATTGAGGTCTTAATGAAATTACTAATCATAATCAACATGCAATATCTACTTTAGGAAAAAGTTCCATAATGACATCTAGTAAAGATAATAAGATGGTCACTAATGGTGATGTTATCACCATCTCCATGTCCATGATGGATATATGAGCAATCAAAGAAGGATATTTTCCAAAAAAAGAATCATATTTTAATCATCCCATGGTGGATATTAGATCAGCAAAAAGGATCGTTATCTAACTCTTTGTGACTCTAGTTTGGAAGTCAATATCATCTAATTACAACAATATCATGATTAGGAGCTTCCTCCTCTTAGTCATACCAACATTCTTCATCTCTTTTAGTTTATTCTTATCCATTGATTATGTATGATAGGAAGTCAATTAGGTGAAGTGGAGGATGATATTTTGCCATCTAAGAAGATAGACTCATGTTTAATGCGAATGTCTCACTAGTTGTTGGGAATCCATGGGTGTCTCATCAATAGGATTCACAAGGGCAAGAAAGACAAGTGTTTGCTATGGTCAGGATGCATTTCTAAATCCTTGATGGATTGGCATTATAAGTGAGTAAGCTAATGCTTATCTACTGGTGATGTTAGTGGTTGCATTGCATAAGGCACTTAATTAGTCTTACACTTGTATGAATGTCAAATCTTCATGCTTCAAGATTTGATCATGACAAACTCTCTCTAATTCACCTCATTTGTGTTTGTATTCCATTATTCTTTATGCTCTAATAATTCTTCCATTTTTCTAACCCATATTTCCAAGATTTTTATTCATGGAAACATATAAATTAATCAATCAACCCAATTCTTGTTATTGTAGACATTACCATAGGTAAGTTTATAATGCTCTTATTATCATGCTCATATGATGCTTTACTAGAATAATTCATGGTGATTTAGACATGTTGTCAACCTTACATGTGGTTTCGATTGTTATAGAAGATAAGTTTATGGCTTAGGTGGTGAAGTTTTGCATTTTTTCAAGTTTGGAAGGATTTTTTAATGCACCCCTTGCATAAGTGCAAGGACATTAATGCCCCTATGCTATTGCATCCCCCTAAGCTAACAAACTAGTATAAATGGAAGGTTATCCCAAACTCATTTTCACACTTCATCTTTCATTTTTTGTTACTTTTACTTCCATTTCATCATAAACAGGCAAGACTGTCCTAAATTTTCATTCCATAGGTTGAATTAGCTATATTTTTACATGCAATCTTCTTGGTCTTTCTTGTACTTAGTGTTCTTGCTATGGTTTAAGCCTAGTATCTTGTAACTTAGTAGTAAGGGAGAGAACATAATATGGATATGTATTTAATGCATTTAGTAGTTATAAAAACATATTCTACCTTATTTGTACTTACCCGTATATGCCATGATTTCATAATTATGATATTGTTTATTAAGTATTTGTAAGGGTTGTATTTATCATTTTTTTATGTACAACATTTATAATGATAGTATGATGCCTAGGGGACTTACATTTACAACAATCTTCATAGCTCATCATGTTAGGATGATAGTGAACAAAGCTTCATAGATCAAGGAGGACTACAATTGAATAATCTTAGGCCTCCATCTATGGGCCCATGCAAGAACCACTAGTTCTTAAGGAGGAGGAAGGAAAAGAGCTTAAATCTCTTAATCAAGAACCTACTCCAAAAAGACCTCCACCTAGAAGCAGATCAAGAGCGAGGTAGTTACATTTTCAATCTTTGGGTTGAACTAGTGTACAACATGCAATTGAACAAGTGTGAAAGAAATTGACAAAATATGAAGATGATAAGCTTGACAATATCCAAGAAGGAATGGAAATACAAGATGTTTGGCAGCAAAAAATCCATGAAGAAAATAACTATCATCAATTTATTAAGCCCACTCCTAGTGAGCTTAAGAAGTCTCTAAAGCAAGTGGGCTTTTATAAGTACATCATCTAGTCCTTCACATGGTACTAGCATGAGATAGACAAATTATATCAAAACCTTGCAGTGAACATTTCCATGATCATTTTTGGAGGGATTCTTATGCCTACCTCTACATGGATACTCTCTAGGGCTACAGGATTTCCAAACAAGCCAACAAATAAGTAGTGGTCATAGACCCACAAGACTAAGACAAAGCTCATATCAAATGTTCTATTTAAGGTCTTTGACATGGACAAAGTAAATGTGAAGATGTTAAACTCTCCTTGGTTCATAATACCATGTACAAAATTTTCACACATGACATTTTACATAGTAAATAGTCATTACGTATGTCTACGCAGGAGGTGAAATTTTTGACAATGATGAGAGGGAAGTGCATCATGAACATCTCATTTTTTCTCTAGAATGCCTTAATTCAAAAGATTAAAGATGTATCTAGAGAAAATAGGGAGATATATGTCTTTCAAGGTTCAATTTGAAAACTCTATGTATTGGTGGTCATAGTAAATCATATGGGAATAAATCCCATAATTGTGGGAATGGTGGACTAGGAGAATGTAATGATGGTTGTCCCAAGATAACATCTAAAGGTTGTTGGGGCCATACCCAATTCAAAATATGAAATGCCTTTAATTGTAGTATCTAGTATCCATTCTTCAAAGTAGCTACATCATCATTAAACAAGGGCACTATCTAAGCCTTAAGTTGCTTAGCATATAAAGATGCAACATACTAGCAGATTCAACTCCTGACCTACTAGTTTCAGAATCATGCAGAGAGAAAAACCTCTTTCTAGTGGTGGGTTTGGACTTGTTATGCATGTTAAAGGTGAGGGACATGTTGCCATAATTCATATTGAGGTTTTTCTAGACCTTAATAGTAATTTCTTAAACATGATTTGAGCCATTATGGTTGGTGATACTATAAGGAAGAATCTTTTTCAATTTTCACCTCCCTTACTGGATGATCCACCCATGGTTCATTATGATGCCTCTATTTGGTTGCAAAAACATGTTCCTTTGTGAAGTATTTTTTCCTTCCATCGATCAAGGTGTAGCATGCACAATGTCCAACATGTGACGAAATTCATTCAAGAATCCACTGGTCAACTTGGGACTAGCTATTAGATGAAAGAGGAGCAAAGGATTAAGCTAGTGTGCTAAGTTATTATCAAAGAACATTGATAGTATGATGGAGATTGAACTCATCAAGGTATGAACTAAGTTAAAAACCATGGATTCTAGAAGAACATTTTATCTAAGAAAGTTGTGTAGAAGCTAGCCCAAGAAATGATAGCTGCATGGAAACTAGAACACATCACACAATTGGTACCAATACCTTCTATAATCACACTAGAGGTGCATATTGAACGCTTGTAGGTTGAGTTATTTTAGGCATACTAGGTTGGTGAAGAAGTTTTGTTCATGAAAGATGACTTGAAGCAACAAATTAGAATGCTAAAGCATCAATTCCAAAAATGTGAATATCAGTCAAGAAAAAGAAAAATAAGTACCATCCCTTTCCTAGTAGGTACGAAGGTTGAAAGATGAATTTTGGATCATCGCCCAATTTTGGGACAAATACCTTCATATGGAGAAGAAGCACTGGAACTTATAGTAGGAGCTACCAAACAACACTACTAGAAAAATTAATAAGCTTAGTAAGATTCATTTAATTAAGAAGAAAATTTGGGATCTCAAGGTTTATAGCTTGCATAAACTTATAGCTATGCTCAATGAATGAATAGTTGGGAAGCAACATGAGATGAAGAAAAAATTTAACACCTTACACACTAAACTCCAAAAAATGCCTACAAGTGAGCCAACAATGTAGAAGAAGATGAACCTATTAGAAAACATGTACATCCTCCACCATGAAGTAGCTATCACAATCCTTGAGAAGAGACTTACAAAGGCAAAAGAGGAGGTGCAAGTGAACTAGAAGAGGTATCTTTATGTGATTTAGACTTTTGAAAATAAACCATGCACAGAGCTATAGGAGAACCTTCATCAAGCAACAATTGAGTTGGACGTGGTCCAACATGAGCTCTCACAACCAAGGAGAAGTCATGAGAACTTCTAGGTGGATGCTAAGAAACGATATCAAAAGACTTCTATGAGATTAGGGACTAATGCATGAACAAAATTAGTAGCTCCAAGTAAGGTTAATGAACATTGAGGCCTAACTCTAGAGATTTCATATTTCCACACCTATCTTTTAAGGCTTCTTCCCATATCAAGCAGGCATGTTAAGAGGCTTCTTCTCTCAGCCACCACTCCATGGCACTTCTCAATGATATGTATTATATTGTATTATAGTCTTGGTCTATATATTTGTAAAATTGTATTTCTCTACCTTGATCATGTCATGTGTCCAGTCCCATTTTTGTATCTTGGGTGTTAAAGCTATGGGACTAACTTTACATAGTTGTAGAGGAATGATGAGTCAGCCAATGGAATTTGGTAAATCAATTGTAATTCCTAAACTTAGGAAGTATTTCATATCCTATGTTTGTGTATTTCATGCATATGGTTAAGGTTTCTACCATCCACGTTTGCATTCTAGCGTCCCATTTCATACTTGCAAGTTTGATGCATGGTTTAGTCTTTTTAAGATGTTTTCAACTTTGTTCAAAAATCTTAGGAACCTTCCAACATGTTTTCTAATGTTTTAGGTCTCACCTAAAATTGGATATGCAAAGTATGCTTAGTAGGGGTGCATTAACTACCTTGCATCAGCACACCTCCTACGTCAATGCAGGAGTGCTAATGCAACCTGCTTGTATGTCCAGTTTGGTCCCTCTACTTACTTTTTGCCTATAGTATGATCTTGAGATACCTAGGAAATGCTAATGGACCTTTGTTAATGCTTGGGTGGTAACAAAACTTTGTCATTGTGTTGTGAAAACTATAAATAATCAAGATGATCTTTTACACTTAACAACTTCATTCAAATGTTTTCATTTGGCTTTTGGCATCTAGTTTTATGTAAAGAGCTCTTTCTCCCTTAGTTAAGTTAATTCATTTTCTCATTCGTTTGTGTTTCAAGTTGTCACTTTCACAAGTGCGGCTAGATTTTATCAGAGTGCTACATTTCTTACATAGCCTATAATCATTTTATTGATGTAAAGTATAATGTTTGCATGGTGACTAAAGCTTATGATTTTCCTTTATTCTACCATTGATGCCTTAAATACTAAAACATTGAAAAGCATAAAATAATAAAAATTATTTATTTAATTAATTCTCATTTTCTTAAGATGCGACAATTTTTCTTTACCTCATGAAGTCATAACTGTATGATATGGAATTGAGAAATTGAGGTTGTGACCAAGAGCTATTTTTATTGCATTTTGTGTATGGTGTTTGATGAGTCACTGTCTGCCAAGCCCTGATATTAGGTACGCAATATTGTAGCCTGGATACGATATCATGATTCTTGTGTTAGCCTATAAATACAACACTTAGGCACACAGTGAGATAAGAAGTAGATCACTAGAGGGTTAGAAATTATTTTCTTTTCTTATAGTCAATTTTAGTGTTCTTTCCAAGTGCATGCTCGCATTGTGAGGCTTGTAATTGTATGGAACCTTTGTTTGAGTGTGATATACTTGGACACATACATGATTGGAAATAAAGATCAAGGTTACTCCATCATTGTAGCATTCACTTAGCTTTTAATTTTTTTAATTATTAATTATATATTATTTTCTTCTTAGTTAATATTTCTATTATCATCATTTACTATTCCTACTGTTAACGTGGAATGAGTATGCCTTAATCACTAACATTTAAGTGCAACTACATGGTAACCTAGTAGCATATTGAGTAGTTCTTTGAGTGGTGTGCGCTTGGTAATCCTAGGAGTAGTACATGAAGTCCAAGATGCATGCGAATGATTAGGGATGGATGCTCATCACACTGAGGCTAGCTTAGATCTTATTTCCTATTTTCCATTAACTTAATTGAGTTATCTCTTATTGTTCTTAGGAGTAGTATAGTAGTAGGGATCACATCATACACCTCACTTTAGACTTAACCATATGTGAAAAAGCATATACTAGTCAAAGTGGGAAGATAGTGAACTACGATCAACATATAACCATCTAGGTGCCACAATTAGTCCATCTACAGAGTTTGATCACATTGTGCATATACGCTCATATTCATATGGTTGAGCGTAGGGGTACCTTATTGCTCATCATTGGCACCATTGCCAGGGATGATGCTAGTTATCTAGATTAGTTATATCATACAAGATCATTGTAACAAGGTATTAATGATATATCTTTCAAACAAAGAAATTAAATTCAATTAAGTTACACATAATTCACAACAATGTCTCTTTCACAACACAATGATAACACAATATCTAGTGATGTAATTCATTAGAGAATAAATGAAATCTATGATGATGAAGAAGTTTGGAGTACTAAATCTTATGCAGGAGCTTCATATGTTCATAGACACCCCAACAATACTCAAGGACTTTTGTCATCCAACTCAAACACCTCTAGTGAAGATGGGACATCTCCTAGAATGAGGGGGCTCCGTAATGAAACAAGGGAGATCCTAGGGATGTATGTCCCAGGTCAACTATATGAACTCCAAACCCATTAATTCCAAGAGCTTATTAAGTGAGTACCAAAAGAAGAAGGAGAAATAGCCAAATGGGGGAATGTTAAAAAACCTCAATAAGACCAAACTCTTGAAATAACAAAGGTACATAATTATGAAGAGGAGAAATCAACTCACCTCAAGGAGGTGAAACCATTCCTACCTTTTCCAATATTAAAATCACTAGATGAAATCAAGGAAAAGATCAACAAGATGATAGAGTGGATACATGAAAAATGTGGAGAATATGTAGACATTATTAGAGGGAGATCCATGCAAGATAACTCTAATGACTAAAGTAAATAGAGGATACCAAACCTAGAAACAAGACAGAACACCATTTGACAATAAGGAAGAAGGCTAAAGAAAATGAGAATAAGGGCTCAACCAAAAATCATAAGTATTAATGCAATGTTTGCCTATACGATCACCCAGAAGGCCAATGCCCAATCTTGTCACACTTACATGAGCATTGGAGAAGAATGTTACATACAAATTTCATATAGAAGTACTATGCTCAACCGTAGTGGCAAAACCCCCAATCGTGGAGGAGGCCATCACCAAACTAGCCACACCCTTCGTATCACTCAAAACCAAGTGCTTATTACATTCAACACCCTATTTCTCCAACTAGATCAACATTCTCTACTTCACCTCATCATTATCACTCTCCCGAGTATCACCAACCCATGTCCTCTCCTACAAAATCACCACCTCATGTTCCTTACACTCCTCCTTACTCTCAATATTATCCTCCTTCACCTCCTTCTACATCGCCACCAATTGTACTAGAAGGTTTTGTACCATAGCACCAACTAATGAACATTACTTGTGCTATTACTATCAGTAGTAGTGGGAGTCCTCCACAATGTTGGAAGCAATATTTCTTTAGGCATGACCATAGAAAGAGACAACACAGTTCTGAAACCGCTACATCCTCCAACTCAGCACAAGCCCAACATAGTGATGCAACTTCCTCTTCAAACTTAACACCTCCTATTACCTTACCTAGGCCACCAATTCATACTCCAAAAACTATGCATCCTAGTGAATATAACAGCATAAGAAGACATATTGATCCTTGCATACTGTCTTATGGTCATAGGTTCCATAGTGGGTCAGCTTCTTATCACATGAACACATCTTATAATATTCCCCACTATGCCTACTTTAATCAAGTGTGTGAACCCCAATTTAGGTACATTCCTGCCACTCCACCAAAAGACACCTAATGGTTTGGATATGATCAGATCGTAATATTTTCAACATGCATGGATCCTAACTTTTCATTTATTAATTCTCACCATGATCAAAGGTTTAATCATGGGGGATACCCCCCCCCCCCCCCCCCCCCCAATTCTAGAAAGCAAAATTAGTAAATGTTTTTCATTTTCTTTGGTTTTACAATTTTTTTGTTTCAATTTTTTATTTTCTAATTTCACATTTCCAATTTTTTGCTTTATCTTTTTGCGGGTAATCTCATCTATGAATAAAATACTCATGTAACTAGTTGGTTGAGGTGTTATTCTATGTTATCGAGTCACAAGTGATTAATTATTTGGATAGTGAGCCCCCAACATCTAACAACCCATTTTATTAATAAGAGGTTCTTGCTCTAGATATGATGATATTCTTGTTATCATCAAAACTTAAAGTAACTTTGTACTCATTATGCCCAGAGTGAAGAGTGATGGACTAAGAAGAAAATGGCAAGGGTGTGACATCAAGAGGACTTGTGGATTTCCTTTAGTGATATCTATAGGTGCTATTATGTAGCTTGGTTGTACTGAGATCCTTATAGATCTAACGAACAATGGGAGTAAGAGTTGTAATAAAGGAACACAATGCTGTTTTGAGGGAGTCCCACTAGAAAGACATGCATCCATGCCTAAAGGTTGGTGGCTTCTCTAGATCACCTTTGGGAAAGACAAAGTGCAAAAGCAGCTAGAAGAAGAAAAAGAAAGGAAAGAAGAGAAGCAGAGAAGAAAAAAATGCTAGAAATAAATTCAAATCACTCCTCCCTTATGAAAAATGCCAAGTGATCATACTCCTTGCTGTCATGGTGCTCCAATGGTTATTTATCATTGGGATAAAATAATGCAATGTCACTAATTAGAGGTATGGACTTGGTTTTGATCTTGGATCGAAAGGCTAATGGTACTTTAATCACGCACAACACTTAGGATTCATTGTGCCTAGGGTAAGTTACCTCATGTCCCAATCTCTGCAATTTCTTCTACAATTCATCTCATCTCATGATCCAAGTACTTCTAACTTGTGTCTTGTGTGGCATAGAATTCATACCTCTTAGTAGTGGCACTTAACATGTGTGTGTTTTGTTGCACAGGTGCGGGTTGCATTTAACCCTTCTAGTGCCTACAAGAATTTTAAGGTGTGGTTACGTAAAGGCATTATTGGTTGGAACCTACATTGGGGAGGATCCACTTGTGTGACTTTTTGTAATTTGTACTTGTTGCACACCACCACATCATTTTATACCCTCTAATTATTCCATTGCAAAATCTATTCTTTCCTTTGTCATAATTTTAATCGAATGTTCCTTAAAACCATTACATGTCCTTTTTCCTCATCCTTTTCAAAGAACTTCCTTGTATGACTCCACTTCACTACACTTTTGGTGTCTCAATTCTCACTTTCCATTACCCCAAACCTTTCAAATCTACCTCAAATCCTTTAATTTTGGCCCTAAAAACTTGACCAATCATCAATTCTACTAAGTAGCCTATCTTGGTTAGGATACAATATCAGGTACCCGATATCGGGTTCAACATGATATCAAGTACACGCTATTGTGTACGCGATATCGCATCTATAAAAAGTATATATATGGGGTCCCCATGCACTACACATGTCATTTTCAACAGTTGACATGGGGGGAGTTGTTCAAATTTTCTTTCACAATTTTTAGTGATTTGCAAGTCTAAATTCAACTGTTAATATTTTTCTCTTCTATGCTCCAATTTCTTTTCTTATTGAACCTCATTAAACTTAGAGTGTTTAACTTAGTCATGGGGAAGGAGTACTATAGAACTTGCACATAATTTCTTCAAAATTTGCTATCACCTGAAGGATGTCAAAGGGGTAAGTACTATTAGAAATTCATGTCAAACTAATTTTCTCCCTTCACCCAAGTCATCTAAGTTATTATATGTGTCACCTAAATAGATCAAGTTCAACATTAAACTTTTAGGGCAACTTCCTTGAAAAATTTCTAACTCTAGAATCACACTAAAGATAATGAGTAAGGTATAAGATAACCAAATTTCTTTAAATAACCTTACTAACAATTAGTCCTTATGTGATTATAGATGGTCCCTAAAAGAGGAAAATAGGGAGGACCTTCTCAAGGTGCAACTAAACACTCAAGAAGAGGTAGAGGACAAGGACCTCATGCAGAACATGTAGAGTAGGAGGCATAATCATTCAACATTCATCAGAAAACTCCTATCACTATACAATCTGGCCAAGTAGAAGGTGGAGAGGTCAAGGTGCCAAAATAAGGACAACACCTCACGTTATTCCCAAAATGTGTTCAAGACATTTGGGAAAGATTCACATCCTCTATCATGATTGTGGAACTTAATTTTGGGCATTTTACCGAATTTTCCCCAGAACTAGTCAAGAATCTACTTAAGGGATCTTCACTATGACCTATCCTCTTGGAGAATGAAGAATGATATCTGGGTGAGACATATCAATTTTGGCATAATAAAGAAGAGGGTACTACTGTCGATATTCATGGAATTTGAGTAGATTTCTCCACAAAGGCCATTGCAAAAGTTCTAAATCTTCCAAATAGAGGGCCCAAAGTTGCTCACTTGTCCACTCGCTCTAATGTAGATGTAAGAAAAGTATGGTTAAAAAGGGTGTACGGTAAAGAAGATAAGACGTGTGGAGAATTAACCCTTGAAGAGAGAATTTACTTTAAAATTAGCACCTATCATATTTTCCCAAAAAATGGATTAAATATAATTTTTACCTATGTGGCAAAAGGAAGTGCAATTTTGATGGGCAAGGTTGATACCAATTTTTCCCATCTATATTTAATAGAAATATTAAGGTAATTTGAAGAATGGAAGATAAGAAAGTTTGCATTGCCCTTTCCATGTCTAATTAGGAAGTTGTGCTGGCACATTAGAATTCTAGGATACACCAATGATGTTGTTAGAAAAGTTCAAAATGCTTCATATGCTAAATTACTCAAGCCACAAGCACCAAGAAAAGATGTTGGTGAGACGTTGGAGCCTGAACAAGAACAGATAGTTGGGACCACTGCACCTCAAATGATAGGGCCTAGCCAGCTTCTAGATAGAATGCTCAGCCAACAACAAGAAACAAGGCTTAGCATGTAGCCCATAGGCTAGCAAGACCAACAATCGCCACCACCGCTGCAAGATTACTTACCATCAATGAGCTATCTTAGGGCCATCACAAAGACAGTCAATTGGGGAAGTAGAGACGAGGCCAATCTCTTCAAGGAGATTGATGATGTTGTATATCCCACCATATCAATTGATCCTACAAGGGGTGAAGTCTCAATCCAAACAAGATAAGGGGAATCACACTGGTCACAAAAAATCTCTAGAAATGCAACATCATTCCAAGTACAATTAGAAATTGGTGAAGGTGCCACAGTGGTGGTCATGCAACACCAAGATGTAGCTAGAGTAGCAAAGGTGGTTGTAGACCACATCAAAGAATCATTTAACATGCCTGTTGTGCCATCGGCAAATTTCACAACAGCACATGATGCTCAAGTTCTGGCTGGTACCTCAATGACTCTTATGGAATATGAGGATGCTTTGGATCTCTTACTACAAACAGGATAAGTTATGATGTGTTTGTTTGACATCCCTAAGATGTCACAATAGCACAATCAAACCTCATTTCCAATAAAGGAAAGCTGATCATGGCTGAGGTTAGGGCCGAACATGCAAAAGATGAGTTGTACAGACTGAAAGAAAAGTTAATCGCCCTATAAGCTAAATGGTGGGATCTATCCCAACTTATTGTAGTCAATCAATTAGAATCATTTACAATAGAGCAGTTACATGAATTGTTGGTGGATAATAAAAGGGTGGCAATGGAAAAAGAGAAGGTTGATTTGAATGCTTAAAAAGCACAAGCTCATACATATGCACATGCTAAAGCTCTTAAGGCTTTACAAGAAAAGAATAAACTCCTTGCTACCAAAAATCTTCGGTTAATTACAGTTGAAAAATAGAAGAACGTTCTCAAAGAAAGCTTTCAACAAATGCAAGAACAATTAATAAGAGTCAACCAAGATATAAGTTGCTTAGCCAAAGAAAACAGAACCCTCTCAATGGAGGAGGTATGCACCATCTAACAGAAGATAGCTATTGAAAAAAGCATGTGGAAAAATAAGGCTAAGAAGCATGAAAAATTAAAGGAGCACTTCTACAACCAAGTGGGCATGTACAAGGAAATCATTGAAAAGGAACTCTAAATGGCCAAGGCACATAACAACTCCCTCAATACTCAAAACACTAATTGGTGGGCCATTCTGGATACTTATGCCCTTGCCCATCAGGTGGACTTAAAAGGTCAAGACCTGCAGATCTAAGATCTCAAAGAATCCATGGAGTTGGCAAATCTATGATATGCCAACTTGGTCATGTTAATAGCAAGGTGCCCAAGAATTGAGCTCGAGAAGCAAGTAGCTGCCACCTATGCTAAATATGAGATAGAGTTTGTGGGACATAAGAAGACATTGCAAAGATTAGAGGTGGAAAACTCTAAATTAGAGGTGGTAAAGGCCAGCTACCAGGGTCAAAAAGATGTAGTAGAAGATCTGGCTTGATGGCTTACAAATTACTAGGAACTTAAAAACAAAGCCAAAGCCTATGAAGAGAAACATCAACTATTTACAGCATGGTATGTCAAGGCCAATCAAATGTTTCTGCAACTACTGTGTCTGTGGGAAGTGCCAGCTCCCTCAAACCATGGAACATCACCATGGACGGCTCATGATCCTTGGACAAAAGAGGAAAAACTTCAAGCACTTCTTCAAAGGTATCAATTTTAGAAGCCTAGAGTGCAAGATAAAGGAAAGGCACCCATGGAGGAGCCATGACCACCAAAAAGCACATGAGTTTCACAAGTTTTGTATTTTGTGTGGTGTCCAAATTTTGTTTTGTCTTGTCCCATACTACAGCATGAAATAGTCTGGTCAATCAATGATACCATACCCATCCACTATTTGTAATCGAATGAACTTGTTCCTCATTTTGTTTTTCTCAAGGATAAGTTTTTATTCAGTCCTGGGGGTATGATAAGTCATGGGCTACTAGGCCCCGATATCAGGTATGTGATATCGCAACCTGGATATAATATCGTATACATGATATTGTTATTCTTGTGTTAGCTTATAAATATAGACTCAAGTGCACAACCAGATAAGAAGTAGATCATTAAAGAGTTAGAAATTATTTTCTTTTCTTATAGTCAATTTTAATGTTCTTTCCAAGTGCATGCCCATAGTGTGATGCTTGTAATTGTATGGAACCTTTGTTTAAGTATGATGTACTTAGACACACACACAATCAACAATAAAGATTGAGATTACTCCATCATTGCAACATTCACTTAGCTTTTAATTATTTTAATTATTGATTATTTACCGTTGTTTTCTTAGTTAATATTTCTTTTATCATCATTTATTATTCTTGCTATTAATGCGGAATGAGTACGCCTTAATTACAAAAATTTAAGTGCAACTACATGGTAACCTAGTAGCGTATCGAGTAGTGCTTTCAGTGATGTGCACTTGGTAATCCCAAGAGTAGTACATGAAGTCCAAGATGCATGTGGATGATTAGGGACAGATGCTCATCACACTGAGGCTAACTTAGATCTTATTTCCCATTTCCCATTAGCTTAATTAAGTTATCTCTTATTGTCCTTAGGAGTAATATCGTAGTAGGGACCACATCATACACCTCACTCTGGACTAAACCATATGTGACAAAACAAATACTAGTCCAGGTGGAAAGATAGCAAACTACGATCAACATATAATCATATAGGTGACACAATTAGTCCATCTACAGAGTTTGACTAGATCACGCATACATGTCACCACTCATCAGTGTTGCACTTAACCCCAAGAAGGATTACAATGCATGTATGTTTATTATTTTTTTGTTTCTTATAATTCTAAATTCCATAAAAATTATAAAATATATAATCATAAATATGTTTTTATTTCTCACCCCTACAACATGGACATTAATTGTATTATATTATCTTTTATATTTCTTGAATGAAACCATATACGCAAGTGCTTTTAGCAATCCGCTTAACATTGTTATTGAAGCTTATAATTGGATCGCACTGTAATTTTTATGATATTTCCCATTGGTTTAAAACCAAAAATTCAAAGGTGGCTAAGTATATTGCATAAAAAGCTTTTTATGTAAGCTTGGAATAAAGGTAGCTTAACAAAAAAACATAAGATGTCATAGATACAAGTGCCAATTGACTCCTTATACAAGATAAACTTGATGTATATTGTATAGGAGTGTCACACTTTGGATTATGTTTTTACCAAAGCTATAAACAACAAGGATGCTCTCTCAAGAGTATCTATTGTTGATGCGTAAATTTTGGACGCAATAACATCTACAAAACTTGTTTAAAGTGACTACTGCCTAGGGTAAGTCTTGTATGGGTATAAGAACCTAGGAATAGTTTCAGCTAGAAGGGCAACGTGGTGTTTAGTAAAATGTAATGTTTAAAGACGACTGTAAATTTTAACAAGTTTAGTCCACAACAACTCGATAAAGAATTAGTAATTCATTTTAAAAACTTTAGTAAAGGCACTTAAGCATGAAATAAAAGCATTAAATAGCTCACAAGATTAATCAAAGTTTTAAGAAACACAAGATCTATGTTTCAATCATACAACAAAGATCAAGGCTAGAATGTAGGAATTTAAATAACATAACAAGATAAACAAAGACTTAGCTTAGAAATGAGCATCAAATTAAACAACTCCCTATGCAACCTTGGCTGCTTGTGCTTGCAAGTAGCACACCTCCTTTGACAAGATTGCAACCTTTGGCTCTCAAATCTACTTGCTACTCCACACCAAATTGCCTTTAAAATGCCACCAAATAGTTAACAAGAATCAGAAAGAACCCTAGGATTTCCCCTTCATAGCTAGTTTTGGAAATCCTCCCACCATCATAGCTTAGTCTTATTCCTTCCTGCTCCTAATGGATCTAGCTGCCAAATTTATAAGAACTAGTCTGGCACATGAGGAGCTACCACCTATGCGTAACGGCTATGGCAATTACTACCCATGCATAACATCTACTATAATGTCCACTACCATTTATATGCATGACATCATAGATGTAACATCATAGTTGCAATATCATAGGGCATACGACATCCTGTGCATAACGTCCACTGCCACCATCAATGCAGGAAATGGATGTAACATAAATTAAGTGCACAAAATAACTAGGATAGGGAAATGTACCTCCAATGCCAAAAGGGCTTTGGTAGGACATGTGCAGGTGCGTGGTATGCAATTGCAGAAATGGCTGGGAACCACATTCAGTTGCTAAAAAATAGTAATTTAGATCAATGTAAAATGCAGAAAGCAGTTACAGAACTTGAAAAGAGCCCATGTCAACCCATCCTACATGTTTTCTTGCAAATGCTATTGTAGGTGTTGTTGGTCAATGCTTGGCTACAGATGCATTGCCCAAGAACACAGTTGCAGCAATAGCACACCCATGCTGCAACGTCATTATTTAGGTTGCAGCTCCATTACTACCATAAATTCTCAACATGCATTCCTATTACTACTGCAAAAACAAAACTAGAAATCAGAGAACATAACACTAGTATAGATCAAGGAATTGGATTCTTCAACTGCCATGTGGCTGCCCAGCAACAAAATGTACACCTCTGATTCAAGTCTTTCATAGCAATGAGAGTGTGAATAATTCAACACAATTCTATTCACAACTACAACTAATAAGTCCTAGAGTGTGGCGGAGAATATCCCCAGAAGAAACAAACCATGCAAATGCAATTGCTAAGTTGCCCCTGCATGCATTTTGCAATTGCAATACCATTGCTTTCATTGTTTCCAAATTTTTTTATATATTATTCCTTCCATGTGTGCTTTTGTGATCTATGATTTATTAATTCTCCAAAGTTTACATGGTGATGTCCACCAATAATGATGTAATTTCCATCCAAGTCTTTAGTACATGGTTTCTAAAGACTTTTCAAAATAGCAACAATCTATTTTTCATTGGAAATCTTAGTTTATGATTTCAAATAACCTTTATAAAAAAAGTTGATATTACATTCCTTTATTTTATTTCATCACCTTGAAACAAATATGTTAGGGATATGAGTAATGAAGAACACAAACTCATTTTTCTCTAAATATATTATGCTTGATTTAATATGGTTAAACTAATTTATGAATGGCCCCATGCCTAGCATGGATATCAACATCTATGATAAAATTTATTACAAAACCAACTAAATCACCAATAAAAATTGTTGACTATTATTATNCATTGTAATTTTTTAAAATATCATATTTTTAATAAAAAAATTGATGAGGCTTCTCTTAAAAAGTATTTGATCGGTGTAAATTATTAATGCATGCAATGGACCTTGCACTAGTATTAGCATTTGCATTTAAAGCTGGTCCCATTTTGTCATTTGGCCTTTTGTGCATTGAAGAAATGATGCAAACCATGTTGTCATTTGGCCTTTTGTGCATTGAAGAAATGGTGCAAACAAGGTCAGATCTCGGTCTTTTGGTCCACACCACTACCTAAACCATGCATTATAAGCATTTAAATTAATTTAATAAAAAGGATTTTAAATCTCTCGTAAGTTAATTCATTGGTAAAATCGTAACCTCACAAAATTTAGGTTGCTGATCGCATTCCTCTAAATGAGTTTTTTTAAGCATGTTCTATGCACATGGCAGTGGAGTGTGTTGTGATTAAATGCTAATATAAAGTATTTACTTTCGCATAATGCTGGTCATAGTGCACACGCCAAGAAAAGCTGTGCGTTTTTTGCTAATGTGTGGACTTAAAACATAATCCTGGGAAACTAAAATACATGCTGAAAAACTTATTTTTACTTTTTATTTTTTTTAGGTTTCACACAGAAAGAGCAACTCAGCAGTATGGGCTAATTTTTATTACAGATCCAAGCCATATACCATTAGCAGTGATCCATCTTTGACCCTGAAGCCTCTAGCTAAGGAAATCCAGTTTTCCATGGTTTTTCATTGATAGTTTATTGAAAAACAAGAGCTCAATATAAAATATATTGCCAAGTGAAGTAGCAGTATTAAAAAAATGCCCGCCAAATTAACATTAATTTTTTCATTCCATTTCATTTTTACCTAATTTCCGCAACTCTCGCACACTTTGCACATACAATGCACAGTTTCGCTACTGCACCCTTTGAAATTTTTGGTGTGCCATATTAAAACCGCACAATGCAGGCATTCTACCTTCATGTGTGTATGCCATCAGATCAGAAACTTTTTTAGCTGTTAGCTTTATTTACTAAGCAGCCCAGGGTCCAAATTTATTTCTGTTAGGTATTTTGAACCAACTGGATCCGAAATAATTTTTAAATTAAACCTTTTCTCTTGCGGATTTGCTGATGTGCTTCTTGGGTTACTAAGCAGGCTTTAATCCGAATTCTTCTTCTCAAAATCAAACCTTCGCTGCTGCAGATCTTTTTAAATAATTTCTTATTTATTTTTTCTCATTTGAAACTTAAGAATCACATTGAAACGTAAAAGAACTAGGTTATTTCAATAGGGGATTATGGATTTTTGTTTTTTTGGCGCTTCAGATTTTTAATTATGGAAACCTGTTTATTCCCACGATGTCAGGCTCTTCCGGCAGTTGTAAGAAACCAAATCCTAATGACAGGCAAGATCTGGTCAAAATAGATCCAACCCTTAATAAACTTTATTGAATCATCAGGTGCTACCCTTAAACCTTTACATTGCTCCTAGTACCCAATGATTTTTGCACACACCATTATTCTCAGTTACAGCAGGTATGGCTGCCGACTTGATTCTCAAACTTGATTCTCAAATCGATTTTTTTAATAAAAATAATTAAATTTAAATTGAAAAAACAAGCTATAAAAGAAACAACCTTAAAGAAAATCCTGTTGTAAGTAAAGAAAACAAAAACTTTTTCTTCTCCATAATTTCTCAACTTTTCTGCACTTTTTTGTTCTGTAACTTTTTCCTTAATTCTTTTATTCGACTCAGATTCAATTTCTGCATCTGCAACACTGATTTTGCAATTCCACCCTTAAAAGCTATTATTATGATAGGGCATATGAAAAGACATTGTTAGATCGTAATGATTACGGCAGGCAGTATGTGCAATAATGTTGGATATCTGCTGCCCTGGTCCCATTCCCACCCGATATCTCTATCTTTGCTTGAAGGTATAACAACAAGATTTATGATGACAAAATGTATTAAAGCGTTTTCGTTTTACGAGGCAAATAAAATTCCACGGCATCATTGTTCTTCTGAGGGATTGGAATCCTGTCATAAAATTAATTGCTAGAGATAACCGCGTTTGCAAGCAAAATCCCTGTAAACCCTCGTAAAATCGGAAAATTGTGCACTCAAGAAATTGAACGTACAACTTAACTTTGCCGTATTACATCATATGCCGCAAAGCTATTTGTTTGCAAATGAAAATGATTGCATCCACCTTTGATTTATTCAATAATAATGGCCCACCACTGTTCCAAGAGAAGCTGTCAAGCTAGGCTAGTGGTGGGATCAATGAACAGTAACGTGGCACTAACATTTGGCACACACTAGAAACTATGCATCAAAAGAATCCCATTCGTGGAAGCGAGGATTCGTGATTCTGAAAGTGTTTGGGTACGTGTGCCTCACGAAAAAGTGGGGATGGGTTTGTAGCCGGGGACGCAAGAAAATTTTAATATATTAATTTTTTTAAAAAAAAAATTAAATCTCATATATCATAAAAATACATTGTAAAATATAGAAAAGTACAATGTAAATCCAAAATATTGTTAATGCTTAAAAATTGCACAGAAAATTGCAATATCATCATTAAATTGAAGCAAGAAAATTTGCTAAGGTATAGAGGGCATTGAATCCATTTTCTTACTCAGGAGCCGTAATCTGGCCAAACATATAATTTCTGCAACAATCAAAATTACAGTAATAAAATGAAACCTTTTGTTACTCAATTTATGACAAATCAGGTCTACTAATACTTTTGTTCATCGACTACCCTAGGGACTACCGGTGAGTAGCACCATAGGGCCACATTATAAGAAGACAACTTAACTAAAGTAGGCACAGCAAGTAACTCACCTCACCTACAATGATTGAAAATCTTTCAAACGCTGAAAAATCGGCACTAATCATGATGAAGGGGAAAGTAAAAGCAGAGGACGATGAGGTTGCATATGGCCATTGGCCATGTGCTGGTGGCCTTCGTTGCTTTATAAGCGAACAGATTTTTAAAAAAGTTGAACAATCATCCATCCGTCATCATGTTCATGACTCATGACCCATGACGATTTGTTTTTTGTTTTTTGTTTTTTTCAGCAGAGATGAGAAAAAGAGCAAAAATCAGCGAGGAACAATAAACACGCGTGATTGTGTGAGTCATGGCGGAACCTTTGACGCTCCCAAAGGCAGGCGAATACATGCAAATGCAATGTTTTCTTCGCACGCCCCGTCCAAAACTTGATTTCCGTATGACCCATACTTGCTCCTTCTTCGGTTACCATAGTAGCCCTTTCGTGATTTCCGTGTGTTCTGTCTCATTCCGATGCCATGAATCTTGATTGCTTGCTTGCCACTTAACAATGAAATGAAGTTTTTGGTATGATTCAAAACAGGAGAAGATACGTAAGATTTTAATACAAAATGCAGAACTAAAAATGCAAGAGGCAAGGTAAGGTGACCATTTCAATGTATATGTACAAATCCGGAGAACATTTCATTGGAAATTATGAAATACGTACCCATTGCAAATTAAATGCGATTCTGTACGCGCTCCTGTACGCGCTCCTGAATCCTGCGAACAGTTCGTCAAAATTTATCCGGAATCGTGAATCTCCTGCGAATAGACTAGAAACGAATCTTGACTTACCTAGAAAGCAGAAAGATTACATGATCACATGGACTAATGATAGATTTCACACATAAAAGATCTAGGTTTCAACTAGAATGATTCCATTCTTAGAAATCTCAAAACCTTGGCTTAACAGGATAAGCAGGATGGCTCCATTCAAACAGGTTAGAAATCTCAAAACCTTCGCTTAATAGGATAAACAGGATGGCTCCAGCTATCCATATAGTTGAAATATGAAGAAAAGATCTACGTTCCAACTAGAATGATTTCATTCAAATAGGTTAGAAATCTCAAAACCTTCGCTTAACGGGATAAGTAGGATGGCTCCAGATAACCATATTCTAACTGAACGATTCTATTCAAACAGGTAAGAAATCTCAAAACCTTCACTTAATAGTATAAGCAGGACGGCTCTAGATAACCATATAGCAGAAAAATGAGTAAAAGATCTAGATTCCAACTAGAAGGATTTCATTCAAACAGGTCAAAAATCTCAAAACCTTGGCTTAACAGGATAAGCAGATGGCTCCAGATAACCATATAATTGAATAGTAGAAAGGCTATTTCATCTTTTCCCTTAACTGGATGAACATTGAGGTTAGGCGCACTCTTATATAATCATTTACTCTTATCAGTAGATAAGCTTGAGAACGCTTTTTTATAAATGTATCTATTTCGGAGATCATTTCCTCTATCTGCATATTGGCCAGGTGCCCAAAACATGCGCTTCCCCAATGAATAGCTATAAGGCATGTTTTCACATTTAAGATTCTTTGAACTTTGAGAGTATGTTTTCTTGAAATTAAAACAATCATTGAACAGCCTCTCTCACCAGCAATGCAAAACTATACAAGTAGCAATTAGCAAGTAGGAATCAAATAATTCGCTAACCTTAACTGTTTAACACACTAAATCTGTGTGCTTTGTATGCTTTGCATGGTAAGATGAATGAATGACTTGAATTATTGATTTATGATTCGTTACAAAAGATTTCAAATTACAAGATGCATTACAGTGTATCCAAGGGTGAGAAAGTTACAAAGAGTGAATTATTATTTTATAATGATATATGGAATAAATTAAAGGAAAAAACTGTAGGCTGTAGCTATGATCCATGATCCATGCTATAATTTCACGGTTATCGTTACATTTTGACACAATCCCATAACAGCAGCTGGCTTTCCATATGCCACATTCAACATAATAAAAGAAAGGAAGAATAACTTATTCAACTACTTGTGGATAAATAGAAGTCACACATCATCGTAATCCTTATCCTCCAGAATTTCCTGTGTATCGATGTTGTCCAATTGGTGAAATGGCGAATGAAGGTTATTAAGTGCGTTTTGTGTTTGTATAATTTGACGACGCAAAATCTGAATTTTCTGTAAAAGCCTGAAAATGGTACCCAAACTGCCCATGGCCGGATCCCTGTGTCTGGCCGTAGCCTCCATCACCATGCTCTCCACAGCTGCCTCCCTTTCCTCTTCAGGCAATCTCTGCTCAATCAAAACCATTTCTTTCTTGATTTAGAAAAAAAAAAACCCCCCATCTCTTCCGCGTTAACAGGTGTCAAACTAAACCCACAAAAGGTGAAAAAAAATAATAAAAACTCAACAGCAAAAACTGAAGAGAGGAAAAAAAACCTATAAAACACACATTGATGAGGGCAGAAATGTTGCAGGTATCGTAGACGCTGAGGAGAGCATCAAGTTGTTGCGGACGCAGGGAATTCAATTCCTTTGCAGCGTCCATTATTGCTGCAGCTTTTTGATTTCAGTGTGTAATGCTCAGATACGATTGCTATTTATAGAAGACTGAATCGAAGTATCTTCGTGGCACAGATTCGCCTCTACTGAGAGAGCTATTAAGGCAGGGCAGTACCATCATTGTCGACGGTATTGACAATCTAAAAATGTTAACACTGCTAGCAATGACCAAACACGGTCACGTCTTGCGTTGCGTCGCATTCAAATTTTTCAAAGTTACCGGCTCCAATCATGCAAACGATGGGCGTAAAAATCCAGCGCCGTGCCCGAGGATTTTGGAAATTACATCAGGATCTGTCATTTTCATGACCATGAAGCGGGTGATTAAAAGTTCACCTGCTCCCGAAATGAATGCAATGGTGAAGAAATAATAAAGAAATAATAATTCCATTACAATGTGCCACCCGCAAACTTCTCGGTGTTACAACACAAAAATCCTTCAAAGCGTGTATCACATTACCGAAAATCCGTGTGAAAAGGCGCAAACATCGGACGTCGTTTCGAATTGGGAAAGTTTGAAATTTCCCGAGAGAAAACTTAAAAAACGAAAGGGCTGTCAAGAGGGTAAAAAGATGAAAGTGATTGCGTGTTAGAGTTGTGGGTGCAGGGGTAAAGCGGGTAGAGAAAAAAGATAAAAAGTGAACACAGATACAACATTGAAAACCTGGCCGTGAAAGATGCGGCAAAATGGCCGACAGCAGGCCATGATGTGAGATATACACAAATAAAGCAGATCATGTGACGAAATTGCATAGAAAAAGAATGCCCTCAACCGGCGTGAGACTCGGCTCCAGCTTTAACTACTAAAAGAGACTTGAATTTTCAAGCTCTTACTTAAGATTTCAAATTTATATAATTGTTGTATTTGCTTTGTTGATAATAAAATTATTTTTTATTTTATTTGAATAAGTATTCATAGGTTCCACCCTATGTATTAAAGCCAAAACCAAGGCCTATTAATATGCGGAGATGGAACCCAAGCACATGTAAACATCTTTGATGATTTTCATTGAAGATGGGAAGAGCATAGCCAACACATGTGTATGCTTGTGCCCATGCACATGCCCATTGCATGGAACATGTATGCACCCAAGAAAAAATTGTAGACAAAATTCTAACTCTTTTTACAAAAAGGATAAATTGAAAAATCAAAAATCTTAGAAAAAATTCTAATTCTTTCTATGTAGAAATTGAAAAACCAAAATACTTAACCTGCATATATTGAAAAACCAAAATATTTGGAGGTTGAAAACTTGAATTTGCACCTTCTATTTTATTGTTCAAAGTATATACCACATTATTTATATATGTGTTCCTAGGTCCCACCTCTGCCAATGGGTTGGTGGGACCTAAGGATACATAAACATGATGAATGATGGCCATCAAATATGCATGTGCTAGCAGCATTGCATTAAATACGTAGTAAGGAGGTTTTTATGCTCTTCTTTCAAGATGCATGAGTTAGCACAATGAACATGCAGAGTAATTAAAGCACAGCATAAACACTTTTTTGCAATCAATAACCCTTCCTAAACTACATTCCTTATATTTATAAAACGCTAAAAAGTAACAAAGATACAGCTTGACGTTGTTGTGGGCATTGTCAAAAATAATGTCTCAGAAAATTTTCCCTTGAAAAGGGAGAACGGTTAAAAGGTTAAATGAAATTTTGAAAAGGGAGAACGGTTAAAAGGTTAAATGAAATTAAAATGAAAGTCTTATGATTCACAGGATTTATACAACAAATTATATTTTCATGCTTTATGATGAACTTTGATAAATGAAATATTTTTAAAATTTTGACCATGCATAATGTAAACATATTTGGTCAAGGCCACAAAGGTTACTAAAATAGATTGCATTATATGGTCATGCTTTTTTTTTTTAAGCTTTGACTAAAGATAAGTGCCTTGATAAAATATAATATATTCAAAATTTTAAAAAGGTTTGTATGGAATTTTGCAATGAATAACTAAAATTTTATTGGGTCAATAAACCCTTTGTGGATTTATTGGAAGGTAAAAATATATATGCTATGAGCTTTAAAAACATCAATAAAACAAATCAATTAAATTTGCAATTGTAATATTTAATCTATGTCTAATATGTTAAAATGCATTAAGTTGCATGAAAACATGGTACTCATCTTCAATGTTATTTGTACCTCACACACAATGTATTTTTTCTTCCAAAGGAATTTTGAGCCAACTCTTAAATGATGAGATCCCATTCATGTTCAACTAATTGTTGATAGTAAATGATGAGGAATAGCATAGAAATAATTTGGTTTTGAATTAAGACCTCCTTCATGATATTATTGTTGAGCGGCAAGTGTCCCCTACGCCCAACCATATGTAACACAAGCATGTACGCACAATTTGATCAAACTCCATGGAACCTTGAGGTAATAGTATCCTAGAAAACTAAGCATTATGTTGTTGGTTATTATCTTCCTAATCATCACTTGTGTTAGCTCAATTGGTATAATTATGTGTGATTGAGTCATAAGATATTTTCATTTTTATTATTTTTATTATTAAAATATTAAAATGATAAAGAGAGGAAAAAATTAATTTCTAATCTAACTATGGAAATAAGAGTAAACTAAGCTATCCTAAGCGTAGAGCATTTGTTCCCACTTTTTGTATCCATCCTAAATCTATACTAATGCTAATGGATTACCAAGTGTCCATTGCTAGGTGTACCAAGTATTCGCTCCTAGGATTGCCAAGCATTAATATGTCATGCTCAAAGTGGTCATACTCACACTATTATAGAATAAAATATTAATTTTCTAAGTGCATGAAAACAAAATACATTGAAGGTAAAGTGCTTGAAAATAAACTAAGTGTTAATCTAAGTGCTACAATG
>MNCI01000579.1:56388-166184 GCA_015680685.1 Gnetum montanum | reverse complement strand
AATAGTATCCTAGAAAACTAAGCATTATGTTGTTGGTTATTATCTTCCTAATCATCACTTGTGTTAGCTCAATTGGTATAATTATGTGTGATTGAGTCATAAGATATTTTCATTTTTATTATTTTTATTATTAAAATATTAAAATGATAAAGAGAGGAAAAAATTAATTTCTAATCTAACTATGGAAATAAGAGTAAACTAAGCTATTCTAAGCGTAGAGCATTTGTTCCCACTTTTTGTATCCATCCTGAATCTGTACTAATGCTAATGGATTACCAAGTGTCTATTGCTAGGTGTACCAAGTATTCACTCCTAGGATTGCCAAGCATTAATATGTCATGCTCAAAGTGGTCATAATCACACTATTATAGAATAAAATATTAATTTCCTAAGTGCATGAAAACAAAATACATTGAAGGTAAAGTGCTTGAAAATAAACTAAGTGTTAATCTAAGTGCTACAATGAAATAAATTAATCTCAATTTTATTACTATCATGTAGAAATATGTAGATACTTTATGCACTTGAACAAAACTCTATACAATCAACTCAATCCATGTTGCAGGCACTTAAAAGAAAAATTTGGCTAAGTCTTAGGGAAGAAAACTATAAGAGCTTCGTTACAAAATTAACAAAAGGTGTCCTAAATGCGAATGATATTCACATTCATATAGGCTTCATGTGGAAAGGTGTCAACAAATATGCATTGACCTATTAAAGGATATGTCAATGGGGATGCATTGACAATGTTACATTAATGTAGCCGAGTGATGGACACTCCATCATACCTCCACAACTAACTAAAAGCTTGTTCTAAAATGAACAAAAATAGGATAGAGTTGTTCACAAAATTTATGGAGTATGAAATTAATGACAGACTAACTAACAATTTGCATACTAGATAAAAATTTGATAACTATCGGCCATATGAAATCGATTGGAATGAAGTCTTCACACTATGTTTGGAGGTGGAGGCTCCTATGGCTTGGGTGCTCTTTCATCACGTCCTGGTCTTGCTAGTAGCTTGGGTTATCCTATTGCTATTGCTACATCTTAGAATTTGAAGGTGTCCAATAGTGCCTTCATATTATCTTCCTTTCTCTATGGATTGTTGATGGTCCAAGTAGCATCACATAGATTGGCTAATGTTTGCACATCCCACAAACATGGCATTACAAAAAGCATTTTCTTCATGTTAACAAATCAAGTTGCAAAGTGTTTACATTTGATATCAAACTTACAAACAAGATTTTGTAGTTTCTTGTGGTCATTCATTCTTCTAGCTAGGTTCTCTATAACTAATCATTATTCTTCGAACTTGTTGTTGAGAACCTCAGGCCCCATGTTAGCTACTTCTAATTTTTATTTCATTTCCTTGTGGAGCTTAAACTCCACCTCATCAAGGAGGTAGGAGTTGATCACTTACTTCTCCAACTATGACATTATTCTTTCTGTCATTAGCATTGTCATGTTTGCATAACGAAGGTTGGTTAACTTTATATATTCCCTCATGTATTTAATTTTGTAACTGCTTTAGGTATATTTTTGCTTGGATATATGCATTGAGTTCACCAAAGATGAGCTTCCATGCATTACCTCTCTATTAAAGTTCTTGGATGGCTTCATTCACCTTTGCCTTTACTAACTTGATTTCTTTTTCATTTATCTCCTTGAGCATCAGGACCTAGTTCCTATAATGATTCTTCCCCTTTTGAAACTTGATGACATCATTCTTTCAAGCAGTGATCTCTCTTATAGTTTTTTGGTAAAAGATATGAACTTCTTTCATTAAGAGATTTTAATTTTCTATGGCCAACCTTCTAATATCTTGGTTCTCCCTTGTAAGCTACTCCTACTACTGATGGATGTATTCTAAAAATTTCTCTTTCTACTCCTCATCTTTTCATAGGCATTGGTTCTTCCAAGTTAGATTTAGATTCTCCTTGCATGTGTCTTGAAGATCACGATTGATAGAACTCATTATTGCTTCAAATAATGATGCATCAAGGACAACCATTTCTTTGGCATTCTTAGCCTTTTAAATCCTTTGATGAAGTTTTTGAAAAGCTTCATCTCTAGTAAGCTTTGGTCGGAGAATGGATGAATCTAACAAGAGGGCTCTCAATTCTATAATCTTTGCTACTAACCATTAATTAGTGGTGGTAACTTCCTTGAGTTGCACTTGGATGATTAAGAGATTATCCCTTATCTCTAGTAGCTACAACTGAGTTATTGAAATATTTTCTAGAAGATTAAGGATCTCTAGAAATGATTGCTTAATTTCAACTATTTGCTTCAGCACCTCTTTGTACTATGTTGTGCTCATTCCTTTACTTTTGGTTCCTGAAGATGTTTGAATGTCTTCCATTGTAGCAATATTAGGAAAAAATGTTGTAGGAACACTTAGAGCCTCTCCAATTCTATCTGCCACCTATGTTGCTATTTCTTGGATCTTGTATGGTATGACCAAGGTTTTTACACCTTTCACTTCCTCTAGCATGAAAGAGAAATCCATTGCATTTTGGATATTTCAAGAAACAATTATCCTAGAATGGACATAGTGACCTCTTAGGTGTTGGGATTAGCACAAATAGGAGCCTAGTCTCTTCATGTAGAGAATATAGGTGCTAGGTTATCCATTGGCTAGTTGATGTTCCCTGTGGCGTCATTGAGATGGCTTATGACCAGAAGGTACACTAAGGACTCACGCCCACCTTTGAGATATTATTGTTGTAACTACTACTCCCTAACTTTCTTTAGGAATTCAGTAGCTACTATCATTTAATGGTCATTTTCGATGCTGGTGGTGGTGGTGGTGGTGGTGGTATTTCATCTTGAAGCTTAGTGGGAGCTTTATCTTTCATCATCTCTTGTTATGATGTGGTAGTAGTCTTGTGAATTACATCATTCAAATAGTAAGCTATGCCTACCCTTTTGTAAATATTTTTGATAAGGCAAGAAGATGAGAGTGTCTTCTAACTTTTCTCATTCTCCTTAAATCTTTTCGCAATCTCCAAGAAAATGAGCTAAGGAAGGTTGATTGGGAATCTCTTCCTCAGGGCTATGCATGCCCTTGTAGAGAAGGTTGTAACCTTATTTGGATTCACTATTACATTAAGGTAATAGATCATGATCTTGAGGTATGCTTGCTATGCTTTGGTAAGGGCACTATACTTCTTACTATCCTTTACATAGCATTGCTATATCCATTCTTTCTTCACCTTTGCATTTGCTTAAGTGGCTTCTTTTGCCAAATTTCCCTTAGTATTACGCAATCTGGAGACTTTAAAAATGATCTCTATAGAGTAGAAGATGGTAATGTCTTTGATATTTATGATTACATCTTCTTCGTGGTTATTCTAGAAGAGGTATGTTTTCCTAAGGTACCATTCACTATTACTGGAACTGGTTGTCTCTAGTAGAGACCCTTGCCATTGTGTTATGATCACTTCTAGTCCAGACTCTAAGAAACATCCAAAGTATAATTTTAAGAGAACTATAACTTAGACCTTCTTACTTCTTACCTTCTTTAGGTAGGCCTCTATGAGAGTGACTTCAAAATTGAGCTTAGTTCTTAGAACCTCATCATGCTTAGATTATCTTGTCTCTATGGTGGAAATTTGATGAACATATTCCACCTTAGTTTCTTCTTGTAATGGTCTAGTGAAATGTGTTACTAAGGAAGCTTGCTTCTATTGTTGTGGTTTTTGCTACTATTGTCCTCTTTCTACCCTTTTTCTTTTTTCCATAGGGTGCAATGGCCCACTTGTGGTCCCATTTTGGTGCCATCTATAATCATGCAAATAACCTTGGATCAGTTGTTTTGATTTCATCTCAATTTTAAATATCTTTCAATTGATGTTTTGGATTATTATTTATGGAAGAGTTAGCAATTGATATTTCTAAAATTCTAAGGAATATTTTATTATTTTAAAATGTTGACTCCAAAGGTAGTTAGTTATTAGTATTTCACCCTTTAGTATTATTTTAATAACTAATCAGTGAAATGTTAGCAAAATTTATTGATGAAACCTTACGTTGATGCCCTCAAGACATGGAGTGTACCTGCAAAAGCTCAAAGGTTAAAGAACAAGTACAATTGGGTATGTGTAGAGGCAGTTATGACCTTTGGAAGGTATTAGGATTTGAAAATCACAAGACCTCTCTTCCCATTTGAAGGAAAATGTAAATTTGATGCTAAGTATCACACGTATATATATTATTTTTATGTGATGTTAATGGGGATATGTCAATGTAGCCAATTGTGTCGATGGGGATGTGTTGATGTAGCTGTTGACACCAAATTTCTTATTGAAAAAGCTAAGGATTTTTGGAGAGTTTATATGTGAAATAAGAGCTAAATGGAAGTAAGAAAGATGAAAAAAGAATAAATTATTAGGTCCTTGATTAAGAATTGAAGTGAATCAAGCATTGTGAATGTTGAAACAAGTCATGTTTTTAAAACAAAATTAGAAAAAAATAAAAGAAAGCATAATGTTGGACAATGTAAGGCACTAAGATTGTAGGCAAATGAGTTAAGGCATGTAGTCATAGGGTTTAAACTGGATGGCTTAAGAGCTATGAAAGTGGGTCCTTCCCAAAGCAATATAAGGCTTAAAAATACCCTTGCATAACCAAAGCACAAGAAATTTATGCTTACCTTGGATAATGAGTGTTGATCTAGGTTAAACGCCATTCTTTTATAACTACTTTTTAGGATTGTGCCACCTAAAAAATCAAAAATTCTTAGAAAACCAATGTATAGAGTAGTGAGGTGAGAAAATGAAGTCTTAGAAAGGATTTGGAGAGAAATCAAGATATGAGAATCTAGATCACAATGGCAAAAGGTCCTTGTGGAGTATGTGATTAAGGTTATTTGTATTCTAGCCCATTCAAGTTCTAAACTAAAGTTCATACCATTAGCAGTGAACTCACATTATTGTACTTCTCCTTTCCTACTATCATAAGACTATAACAACTGTAGGTGATGAGCGGCGAGGTGCCCCTACACCCAACCATAAGAATCACTAAGGCATTACGCGTGATTTGGTCAAATTCCATGGACCTATAGTTATCTCATACACTAGTTTCTCTAGGAAGTGAAATGATGTTGAGAATGTTCATTGTCTTTCCAACTACACTTGTAAGGCTCAAGGATATGGTTTAAGTGTAATTGCAGTATGAATTTTTGTCGTTTTATATTTTATGGATGTAATTTCCTACGATAAAAATAAGGGTAGAGTAGACTAAAAACTAATGTCTATTGCCTAGCTAGCTTGACACAAGTAATTGCCCCACTTTCCTAGATACATCCTAAACACATATAGCATTGCTAGGCTATCAAAAATTAAGCGTTTTTGGGTTACAAGTACTATATGAATGCTCAAAGTGGTCATGCTTGTGTTCATTAACTACTGGAAATAAATTGCTTAATTCAAATGCATTAAAATAAAGAGCAAGAAAGTAAAATGTATTAAAGGAAATATTAAGCTATTCGCAATAATGCAAGGATTGTCAAAAGAATTCATTTTATTCCTATCACACTATTGTGCTCAAGTACATCAGTGCTTGAACAAAGAACCATATAAACTTTAGACTTCTTCTGTGGGTACTTAGAAAATATTCTAACTCTAAGGAAAATAAACTGCAAGAGCTTCACTACTTTGACTAAGAATGACTAAAAACTAATTTTAAAATAGGAGCCCAAGCATGGTATTTATAGACTGGGGAATATACCCCAATAGCAAACATTTGATGTTAGATCTAGGCCCCAACATCACATACCTAACATTGCAATCGACATCAAACAGTAACTTATCCTACCCCCACGACTGAATGAAAACTCGTCCTCGAGTGAAGAAGAGGAGAAAAAAGTTCTTTACAATACATATTGGGTAGGTATGGGATTATTGACTAACATTACAAATTGACTCAGATAAAACAAATAAAATCTGAGTGCCCAAGTGTACAGAATTACAATTTTTACAAAATGAGGTGTTCATGAAAAGAGATGTGAACACCCTAGATATCATTAACATCCAACACCTATAGGTAGCAGAAGAATGAGAGAGAGAGAGAGAGAAGAGATCCAACGAGCATGAATGATCCTTATTGTGTGGTACTATTGCATCATCCTTGGTGAAGATAGTCTCACTTCCAATCCATGTTTTCCACTGCAATCACAATAAAATCATGAATTAGTATGCAATGTTTAACACATAACTGTTAAATGCCTTGTGTCATCGGTGGGTACACTTGCCTAGGTTGTGATTGTGATTGATTGGTTCCTTGAGTAGTGTTAGCAGGAAGGCTGACAAATGGGGTTTATTAAATTAAGTAGTCCATTAAATTTGAAAAGGTTCAATATAAGGAAATATTTGAAGAGGGTATAAGAATTCACAACAATGAAAAGAAGATTTCACTAAAAACTGTTGTGAAGATGTGTACAATTGGATGTCATTATTGGAGCAAACAAAAAGAATTTGATTGTAAAAATGTCTAAGGGAAAATAATTTAACTAACTAAACCAAAAGATATGCAAGTGGGTCCTTCTCAAAGTAGGCACAGGCCTCTTATGCCCCTGCATAACTTCAAAGTAAAGAGTCTATGGGCTCCATGGATGATCAATGGTTATAGAAGTTAAGTAGAAAGCCGAAAAGAAATTAACTAAGAATTCCAACACATCAAACTAGGACATTGAACCAACACATGAAACCAGTAGTGGGTTGAGATATGGAAAGCATAGATGGATGAGAGAGAGAGTGGAATGGAGTTCCTAACTATGGTCACATGAAGTCCCTTGTGAATTTTATGGTTAAATGACTTGATAGAATCCATCCTTAGTCTAAACAAAAATCAACCACTTTCAGTGACTTTGCATCAACATTCTAAGACCAGTCCATCCCCTCAGACACAAGAGTGCTCCCACAAACAACCACCATTCCTTATTAAAGAAGAAGTAGGAAGTGAGAAAGGCCCTTAGTTAGAGGGGACTAGTCCCATAACCAGTGCTTGTAGCTCATTTATTCTGTCTAAGGGGTATGCTTTGAATTCCCATTGTTTTTTTCTTGAAATGAGAACCACACCATGGAAAGACAAATGCATTTATTTTTTCCAAAGGATTTGCTTTGAATTCTCATCTCTCTTTTTTTTTTCTCAATGAGAATCACATCATGCAAGGACGTATGCATTTATTTTATCCAAGGGGTGCTCTTTGAATTCTCATCATTTCTTTTATAAGAACCACACCATGTAAGGACTTATTCAACTTTCTTTATTGGATGGAATAGAATGGTAAGAAGTCTATGAAAACACACATGCACCCACGCAAATAGAAAAGCATAAAGAATACTGAATCCCCTTGAAGACACACCTTGTTCACCTTTGAATCCTTCCCAATTCTGGAAACTACAAAAGCCACAAATTTATTAAAGATTTATTAATGAAAAATGGATTGCATGTTTCCAAAACAAGGAAAACCATAGAGTGTGTGGATGGGTGGATGTTGTGGACTCACTACTTGTTACATGAAAAGAAACCATGTCCTAATTATTTGTAATGAAATTCAAAACTAGAAACCAAACACCAACAATCAAATCAAATAATACATACAACCATCAAGTAATGCATTACCATTGTACCTAGCACTTATTAACACAAGGTTAGAAAATCACACCAAATAAAAGAAAATATAATAGAAAGTGTAAAATATTCAAGAAATATCAAATGTACTAACAATGGTGTAAAATAAAAATTAGAAGAGATTAATAACATGAAAACAAAAAGATGTGAAATAAAGAATGTGTAAAACAAAAAATTGAAAAAACTAAGGAGCCTCTTACATAATTAGCATGGTTGGCCATCTCTCCCATGACTAAGTTGAAAGGACAAGGAGATCCAAAATATGAGGCATGGTTGTCCATCTGATGAGGTGCTTATTGTGTTAGCTAGCGTATGCTCATTGAAAGGTTTAATTTGTTGGATGTTAACTAGTTGTTTCTTGTTTGGGCTCTCAAATTTAAAGATCATCATGGTCCTTCAAGGAAAAGTTTCATAAATGATGTAAGGTCCTTCCCACAATGTTTGGAACTTAGTTCGTTGAGGTACATCTATGGGGTTTTAGTAAAGAACCTTGTCTCCTTGTTGAAATTTGACTTTTCTAATTTTCAAGTCAGGATGTTTTTTGTTATAAGCCTTGGGCAACTCGTTGGATGATAAGGCTACTAATTAATTTTCATCTAGCAGGTTGAGATTTATTACTCCTTCTTTTGGGGCTAGACTCAAGTCAAGGTTAAGGTCACAAGCTATTGAAAGTGTACGGAGTTTAGATTGAATGGGAAGTATTGGTAGTTTGTCGTACATAAGCTCATAGGGAGAGTAGCCTATAGGAAGTGATGAGTGGTGAGGTACCCCTACACTCAACCATACAAATCATAAGTGTTTACGCATGATCTGGTTGAATTATGTGGATGGGACTAGTTGTAGCATCTAGATCGTTATGCTTTAATTACAGTTCGTTGTCTTCCCACTTGGACTAGTGGTAGCTTTATCACATATGGTTTAGTCCAAAGTGAGGTGTATGATGTTTCCTAATTCTGTGCTACTCCTAGTGATGAAAAGAGATAAATTGATTAACTAATGAATAATGAAAAATAAAGTCTAAGTTAGCCTATGGTGATGATATTTGCTCTTAATTGTTCATACATGTCTTGAACTTTGTGGAGCTACTTTTGAAATTACCAAGTATATGTCATTGGTTATGCCAAATGATACACCTCTAGGTGACCAAGTATTTACACTTAAACGCTTGTGATTAAGGTGTACACATTTCACTTAGCAACAAGAAGAGTAAATAACAATAAATAAAAATGTTTAAATAAAGAAAGAATTAAATAATTAAAAAAATAATATTAATCTAAGTGGATGCTGCAATGATGGATGTAATTCCAATCTTTATTGCCAGTCATGTAACATGTCCAAGTACATCACACTGTAGGCATGCACTAGGAATATTCTAACTCTAGAGAAAAAAAACTGTAAGAGCTCCACTACTTTGAATAAAATACTATATGGAAATCATGAGCCTGAGCCTTATATTTATAGACCAGAGTTTATCTTATGACATTGGGGCTTCGATGTCAGGGCATTGATACAAGGATCTGATACAAGGCTTTGATGTTAAGGCTTCAACGTCAAGGCTTCAATGTCAAGGCTAGGCAAAACATGACTCATCATACCCCCATGAATGAATGAAAACTTGTCCTTGAGTTAAAAAAAATGAGGAACAAGTTCCTTATAAAATATATTGAGTAGGTATGGGATCATTGACTAACATACAAATTGACTTAAATGGAACAACAGACTATGAGTGCCCAAGTGTATAGAATTACAATTTTTACAAAATGGGATGTTCATATAAGATAAGTAAACACCCTAGATAACACTGACATCCAACACCTCTTAGCAATAGAAAAATAAGAGAGAGAGAAGAGATCCAATGATCACGAATGATCCTCATTGTGTGGTACTACTGCATCATCCTTGGTGAAGATAGTCTAGCTTCCAGTCCATGCTTTCCACTACAATCACAACAAAATCATGAATTAGTATACAATGTGTAATACATAACTATTAAATGCCTTGTCTCATTGGTGGTTACACTCAGCTAGGTTGTGATTGTGATAGATTAACTTATTTAGTAGTGTTAGTAGGAAGGTTGACAAATAGGGTCAAATAGATAAGTGGTCCACTAAATTTGAAAAAGTTTGACACAAGGAAATATTTGAAAAGGGTGTAAGAATTCACAACAATAAAAAGGTAAGTTCACTAAAAAATTTTATGAAGATGTGCATAATTGGATGTCATTGATGGGGTAAACAAAAAGATTTGATTGTAAGAGTGTCTAAGGGTAAAGAACTTAACTAATCGAACTAAAAGATATGCAAGTGGATCCTCCCCAAAGCAAGCATAGGCCTTTTATACCCTTGCATAACTTCAAATCAAATAGTCTGTGGGCTCTATGGATGATTAATGGTTATGGAGGGTTAAATACAAAAAACCCAGAACAAACTGACTAAGAATTTCAACATATCAAACCAAGACATTGAATCAAGAACAGGAAACCAACATTGAGGTGAGACATGGAAAGCATAGATGGATGAGAGAGAGTGGAATGGAGTTTCTAATTAAGGTCACATGAAGTCCCTTGTGGATTTTGTGGTTAAATGACTTGATAGGATCCATCCTTAGTCCAAACCAAAACCAACCAACTTCAGTGACTTCACATCAACATTCTAATACTAGTCCATCCCCTAAGACACAAGAGTGCTCCCACAAAATAACTATCATTCCCTATTAGAGAAGTAGGAAGTGAGGAAGGACCTTAGTTAGAGGGGACTAGTCCCATAACTAGTGCTTGTAGACCATTTATTTTGTCTAAGGAGTGTGATTTGAATTCCCATTGTTTTTTATGTGTTTTCGAAATGGGAATTACATCATGCAAAGACACATGAATTTATTTTGCCCAAGGGGTGTGCTTGAATCCTCATCATTTTTTTCTAATGAGAACCACACCATTCAAGGACTTATTCAACTTCCTTTTATTGGTGGACACAGAATGGTAAAAAACTCATGAAAACACACATGCACCTAGGCAAACAGAAAGGCACAAAGAATGTCGAATTTCCTTGAAGCTAGACCCAAGCCTTTGAATCCTTCCCAATTCTAAAAACTACTAAAGTCAAAAATTTATTAAAGTTTTATTAATGAAAAAGGGATTGCATGTTTCCAAAATAAGGAAAACCATGGATTTTGTGGATGGGTTGATGATTTGGACTCATTACCTAGTACATGAAAAGAAACCATGTCCTAATTATCTGTAACAAAATTTAAAGCCAGAAACCAAACACCAATAATCAAATAACAAAAATAGTACATACCACCATCAATCAACACATTAGCACTATACCTAGCACTTATGAATAAAAAGTTGGAAAATCACACCAAAATAAAAGAAAATATAAAAAAAGGTGAAAAATATTTAAGAAATAGTAAATGTACTAACAATGGTGTAAAACAAAAATTAGAAAAGATTAATAACATGAAAAAAAGAAGATGTAAAATAAAGGATGTGTAAAATGAAAAGTTGTAAAATAAAAAGATAAAAAACACTTAAGAATCCTGAAGACTAGAATGGGGGATAAACCCCATGACTAAACATTTGGCCGTGACCAGGATTAATAAGTGGATAAATAGGTTCCATGCATGTATGAAATGTTGGGAACCTTTCATGCCCTAGCCACTAGGTGTCTATTGGTGGTGTGGTGGCTCGGTAGAGAAATTTTTGGTCACACACTTGATTGTTATATGTATGATGGGCCAAGTATGAGGTGTGTTAAAATTATAGATGATTGGCCCACTATTTCACCCTTGAGTATGAGATGGTATGCATGGATTCATTTGTGTTCCACATTTGCAGATTCATTGGTTGGATGTGGGATTGGAGTATGGACAAATGGTGGCCCTTGTGTATGGTCAAAGGATGTTGGTTTAGATGAGGAAGGTGATATGCTAGATTGGCCTTGTATTAGCTCAGATGATGTGGTGGGTCCATGCATGGTTTTCTTGAACTTACAACCTTTCCTCTAGAAGGGGCATTTCCTACATTGCGGTTGAGACCCACTGGTGTTGGCATGTCTATGCACATGTGCAGCACAAGCAACATTCGTTTGTTGATATTGTGGTGTGAAACCTTTCTATGTCTATGAAGGTGCCATATAATGAGATGGATTATGAGAATATTGTGGGTAGGATGGATGGTAAGAGTTGCAAGGTGGAAATCCTTTATGGGATGTCATGAAATGATGATACTTAGGAGAGTGTTAGTGGTGATTTAAAGTGGAGGATGTAGAACTAGTTGGAGAAATACGGTGTTGAACATAATATCCATGCGATTTTGGAAGATAGGGTGAATAGTATTGATTTGGTGGTGGCCTTTCCCATGACTATGGTTGCTACCACTGAGGTTGATGATCATGTTGAGGTTGGTAATAAGTCCCCCTAGGATGGTATGATCAGTTGTGGGACTATCTATAATTACCTTGTGGGAAATGAAATCTCCCGAGCATGTGCTTTTGCACAAAATTTGGATTTAAGACACCTGCCCAATACTCTCATAGATGCAACAAGACTGGGCAATGGTCATTCAAATGGTCATATATGTAGATGTTACATCCAGTATCTTGATCTGTGGTTGAGTCTTGAGCCTCATTTTCTTTAATCATTTTTTTCATTTGCTGAAAAGTGTTCTTGACTATTTCTTGGTTCTGTGTCCTTTGTTTATGATGTTCGCATGGCATTTGTTGCATGATCTTCTCCATGATCGTCTCAATAAGAGTTGTGATGTTTTCATTTATCGATTTAAACATCCTATTAAACTTTGCTTCTAGATCATCAATAGAATCCTTTATCAACAAAGTTTGATGTGGAATCACCTTATCAAAAGTAGTTTTCTTTTCCTTAACATAGATATGAACCTTGTTTTGTTTAAGATTCGGGTCCCATTGAATATCTCAACATTCTTCCATTCACACATCTCTCCTTCTTCTTTTTCCATACACTCTATTATCTTCCTAATTTGATAGGCTTGAAGCTTGTATAATTGCCCTAGGGCATACATCCCAAGGGTCACCCTTGTTTCATTACGAAGCCCATCTATGCTATGGTAAATTTTCTCTTCCTCGGAGAAAACATGGCTTGGGTATCAATTCATTAAGGCATAATATCTATCTAAGGCCATGTCCAAGGCTTCATGTTATTCTTGTTTTCACTTTTAGATTTGTCTCCTCATATTAGATACTCTTTTATAGGTTTGGTATCTCTCGTTGGAAAGTTCAAACATTGTTGATTGAATTTGGTTTCAAGGATCAATACCACACTTTGGCTTTATCAATTAGTATTCTAGGAAAGAGCTTAAGCTTTTGCCATCCATTTCAATGTTGTAAAATGTACAGGCATCATGGAAGGTTTGTAAATGATGTTGCGGGTTTGAATCATAGCCTCCTACAAATTTAGGAAGATTATTCATGTCAAGCTTAGGTAGACGACTCTTTTTGTGATGCCTATGAGATATCTTAATGACCTCTATGATATGCATTAGGCTCTTAGTGGCCAACAAGGGTTCATCATTATCAAAGAAATCATTAGGGAAACTTCTATGTTCATGGTGTCCTCTTTGAATTTTCTCATGGGTTTGATTCTGATTTTTAGTCTAACCCTTTAATGGAGCTCTATCTCTATACCTATGTTCATATTCATCAGAATTAGACATTGAAGGGAAAAAGGAAGATGAGGAACTGGAAGAGTTGCCATGGCTTCTATGATGTTCCCCAAGGTCCCTTAATTTTTCATTTCTAGTTTTCGAGGAGGTCTTAGGCCTTAAGGCCACCCATAGCTTAGGACTTATGTAGTCTCCTTCAAGATTTTCTACCTTAGGTGAATTTAGTCTTTGAGTGTCGTCAAGGTGGTCATGATCATAAGAAACCCTTGCATAAGGTTGATCACTCCAATCTTCTTCATCATATATGTTGTTAGTTCTCTAATGAATGTGTTTGCTATATAAAACATTATCACTTTCTTGTGAGAGAGACATTGTTCGTGTTTTATGGTGTGTGTGATTTAATAGTTTTTGAAAGATATATTGTTAATACCTTATAAAGTAATCGTGTATAATCTAACTAATCTAGATAACTAGCACCATCCCTAACAATGACACCAATGATGAGCGGCGAGGTACCCCTATGCTCAACCATACAAATCACAGGTGTTCATGCATGATCTAGTCGAATTCTATGGATGGGACTAGTTGTGGCATCTAGATTGTTATGCTTTGATTGCAATTCACTATCTTCCCACTTGGACTAGTGGTAGCTTTGTCATGTATGGTTTAGTCCAAAGTGAGGTGTATGATGTTTTCTAATTCTATGCTACTCCTAGTGACAAAAAGAGATAAATTGATTAACTAATGAATAATGAAAAATAAAGTCTAAGTTAGCCTACGTTAATGGTATCTACTCTTAATCGTTTGTACACATCTTGGACATCGTGGAGCTAATTTTGGGATTACCAAGTGTATGTCACGGGTTATGCCAAACAATACACCTCTAGGCAACCAAGTATTTACACTTAAATGCTTGTGATTAAGGCATATACATTCTGCTTAACAACAGGAAGAGTAAATAATAATAAATGGAAATTTTTAACTAAAGAAACAATTAAATAATTAAAACAACAATATTAATCTAAGTGGATGCTACAATGATGGAAGTAATCTTGATATTTATTGCTAATCATGTAATGTGTCCAAGTACATCACACTCAAACAAAGGTGTCATACGATTACAAACATCACTTTACGGGCATGCATTGGGAATATTCTAACTCTAGAGAAAAGAAACTACCAAAATCTCCACTACTATAACTAAAAAACTATATGGAAATTGTGAGCCCAAGACCTATATTTATAAACTAGAGTTTACCCTGCAACATCAAGTATCTAACATCGCATCTTGGCTCTAATGTCACGTATGCAATGTTGGGGCACTGATATAGGGCTTCGATACAAGGCTATGATGTCAAGGCTCTAACGTCAAGGCTCCAATGTCAAGGCCAGGAAAAACATGACTCATTAGGAAGTTTAATCCATTGTTGAGGTCCCTCCATTCAAGTAGTCATTCCACCATCTCATTGGCATCATTCATAAGAGTAGATGAAATGATGAGAATCCCTGAAGAGTGTTGGCTAGTAGTACCCTACCATCAAGATTGTAATGGTCATACATCTCCTAGCATAGTGTCCTCTACAAGGCCCTTCATGAGCATCTTTGAGAACATGTAGTTGATGAGTATCAGAGACACACCAGCAAACCAAGCCATCGACACACACCTTATAGAGGTGTTCATTGATCTCCATGAAGTGCATTACCTAATGAAGAAACTACTGTTTCTTTCAATGGCTCATTGGGAATTTGTTCAATTATAGCCCCAATAAAGAGAAGTTCATCAAGAAACATGTCAAAGAGTGGGCTTTCTTCCTCTCTTTTATTCCATCGCAACCAAGACAAGTGATCAATGACCAAATTCTTAGTATCCTTTTGATCTACCATCATGAGATCAAATTCTTGCAAGATCACCAACCATAGTATGACACAGGGGATCACCTTTGGCTTGGTCATTAGGTAGAGAATGGCACTATGATCAGTGTGCAAAAACACCTTATATCCAAGCATGTAATTCTTGAACTTCTCTAGTGCAAACACCACTACCATCAATTCTTTCTTTGTGGTGGTGTAGTTCAATTGTGCACCCACAATACTTCGACTAGTGTAGTGGATGTAGTATGGCTGTTTCTTATCATCTAACTACGTCAGCACTACTTCCAAGGCATAATTTGATGTATCTATCATAATTTAAAATGGTCTAAACCAATCAAGCACTTGTAGGATTGGAGTCTCCACAAGCTTTTCTTTTAGTTGCTAGAACACTTTTTCACATTCCAGGGACCAAACAAAAGAAGCCTCTTTCTTTGTTAGCTCCACCAATGGCTTTGTAATCTTAGAAAAATTCTCTATGAAGTGTCAATAATAGCCAATATTTCCAAAGAATGATTGAACATCTTTAACTATGTATAGTTGGTAGGTTATTCCTTGGATGACCCTTATTTTTTTAGGGTGCACCTTGATTCTTACTTGTGAGATTTTGTTCCTTGGTATAATGCGCTCCTAGACCATGAGGTAACTTTTCTGCCAATTGAGATGCAAGTTAGTTTAAACACACCATTTTAACACTTGCTCAAGGTGGTCCAAGGATTGCTCAAATGTAGCTCCATAGGTGGAGAAGTCATTCATGAAGACTTTCATACCACTATCGATCTATTATTGAGAAATGCTTAAGACCAGGCATTGGAATGTGGTAGGAGCATTACATATACCAAATGGAATCTTGCAATACACAAAATTCCCCTAAGGACTCATGAACATTATCTTTTCTTGGTCCTTTGGTGTAATTTCAATTTGGTTATAGCCACTATAACCATATAGGAAGTTGTAGTAATAATGCCCTGATATGGTGTTAAGCACCTGGTTAACAAATGGTAATAGAAATGATCTTTGAATGTTGTCATATTCAATAGCCTAAAGTTGATGTAGACCTACCACTTGCCATATTTTTTTAGCACAATTACAAGTGGACTAACCCACTCACTATCCACAATGGGATAGATGAACCCTGCCTTAAGGAGTTGCTCACTTTACTCTTTGACGATTTGCTTCAATTTGGGGTTCAACTACCTATGTGGTTTTCATTTTGGCTTCATGGTCGAATTAGTGTAAATGCAATGCTAGCATATCCAAGGATCAATCCCTATGAGTTTAGGATACGACCAAGAAAAAGCTACTGACTATATTTCAACTACCTTCAACAACATCTCTTTGTATTATGGAGCAAGTCTTGCATTGATTATATTCAACTTCTTATTTTTCAAAAATACATATGCAATTCTAGCTGGTAACATTTTTAGTTCAAGGGCTCTTGCTTAAATTTATCAAGAATTTCTAACTCTCCCTAGTGGGTATCATCATTTGTATCTTCAGAGAGTTGGTGATGAACCTGCTTGAGTTTATCCATGCTTGTGACATACTCACATGTCATGCTCTTAATTGGTTTTATGCAAAGTGTGCTACTCTCTAAATCAGTAGTCATCCACTGGGTGCCCTCCTACTTTATGGCTACTACATACAAACACCTTTGAATTTTGACTTTTGGCACACACTATCTGCATGCATAGATAGATGCTTACTTTATGGTCCAAAGTTTCTATAGACAATTGCACCTGCTATCACTGTACGTGATGTATGGAACTATCTTCTTCTTGATTTTTTCAAATTCAGTTTCTTTAGATATCTCCATCGAAATATCTCTGATGCCCCCATTTTTGCATCAACAATGCTTAGCCATGCCCTTCCCATTATGATTGGGAAATCCCCTTTGTAGTTCTCCACTTTGATTACTAGGAAATTAGCAGGATAAGACCACCCATAGATAGTGGCCACAATGTCTTCTACCAACGCCAATGGAATAGTGATGGATTGGTCCACCAATTCTAGTCTAATGTTACTCTTCTTGAGAGGAGGAAGGTTCCAAGCAATGTGCATCTCATGAGAAATCAAATTAACACCAGAAACTGAATTGAGAAGAGCCTTAGATGGTTTGTTACCAGTAATCAGCAAATAAATTAGAGGACTTCCAGGATTGACTAATTTCCTCTGAAGCTTTCCTACATAGATCTAGTCAGACACAGTGTGAGTAAGCATTATGGTATGGTTCCTTGGTAGAGTTTGTTTTGAAAGAGGCTCAAAGGAATTTGATATGGAGGAAGAGGTAGGAGCAAGGTTGTCAACCATGGGTGTAGGTGAAGGCTTAGGTGGACTATGGGATCAAAAGAAAGGTCTTTTCTTTAATTGGGCACTCGATCCCTCTGATTGATGATTGGATTGCAAATTAATAGCCCTTGTAACATTGCGTTGTTATGGTTGAGCTAGTAGTTCACCCTGCATAGGAGGAGTAGGTGGTAGCTATGCAACTAGAGGAGGAGTGTGTGTAGGGACAGGAGAAGGATAATGATAGGAGGTGTCATCCCTTCTTTCATGTGGTAAATGAGCTTGGGAACAATCAAAAAGGTGGTAGTAAGGCTTAATATTATAAATGTGACTAGAAGAGTCACATGGAGACATGGGTTATTGCAATGGGTAGCCATATGGATCAGGATGTTGATAAGGGTATTGTTGCCTTGGTGATGCAAGAACCCATGACTGTGGTTGCTTCCATTGTTAGTATTGTTCATAAAATTATGGTGGAGCTCCACTTGGATAATACAGTTGTTGCTGGTGGAACTACCTAAGATTACCTTGAGGATAAGATAACCTTCTAGATGTTTGCCTTTGTGTAAGTTGAGGATGTAAGGCATACACCCCAGACTCTTGTAGATGTGATAGAATAGGGCAACATCCCTTAGGATGTTTGTACTAATAGATGTCACACCCATGATCTTCATCTAATTCACTATTTGCAACCTCTTCTATTGTAGCAATCATGTCCTTACCTTTGTAATATGCACGTTCAGCTTCCTTGCACCTCTTGTGCTCACAGTCACTACCTTGTTCTCTGGACTCTTCAACATTTTTGAGGATAGCTTGAAATATGCTATCCATGGAGTCTGTTAACTAATCAACCTTGGTCGTAAGTTTAAATTAGAATTGTTGAAGTGGTAAGGATTTATTATACATCCCCTCATCAAATATGGATTCATACTCACTATCGCAAAATCGAACCTCCCTCTTGTGGATGGAAGGATCATGATTGTACTCTACACTTTCTCTTTTTCTTAGTTCATCCTCATATTTAATGATTTACTCTATTAACCTTTGTACTTGATGGACAGTCAGTTTTGATAATTTCCCTTGGGCATAGACACCAAGGGATTTCCTCATTTCATTATGAATCCCTTCTACAATGTGGTGAAGTTGAGCCAATTGAGAATAACCATGGTGAGGGCATTTGTGCATCAAGACATAGTATCAGCTAATAGTGGCATCCAAGGATTTGTGTGTTCCTTGTTTCCACCCTTGAATTTTCTTCCTTAAGTTGGACATCTTGGAGTACGTTTGATACTTATCATTGAATAACTCAAGCATGGTACTCTATCATCTAATAGATTCTAGTTCTAAGGATAAGTACCAATTCTCTACTTCTTTGATGAGTGTCCTTGGGAATAACTTCAATTTCTGTCACTCATTCTCTATGTTCTATAAGGCACATGCATCTTGAAAAGCTTGAAGATGATTCTACAAATCAGAGTTATATCCTCCTTCAAATCAAGGAATATTTTTCATGTCTAATCATTTGATCTAACTATCTTGCACATGCCTTGTTGGGATTTTCACTGCCTTTGCAATGTTAAGCATGCTTTAGGTAGCAAATAGAGGCTCATCAAGGCCTCAATCATGGTGCCTATGATGCCCTCTACTACCCCTTCGTTCATGGCAATGTGCCTCTCTTGAATGTCTATGCCCTTGATCTTGCCTGTCTTGATGGTCCCCTTGATTATCATGGTCCCGTTGGTCATTTTGTTCATTTCGGTCACCATCATCACGATCTCACCTTTTGTGGTCATAGTCAAAGCCAAAAGAAGAAGAAGATGAGGAAGGATAACTAGCATCATCATGACACCTACTATTTCCTCTTCAATGATTGTGACCATTATCACGATCTTGCTTCTTGTCTGCATTTCTATCTTGATTTACCCCTCCAAATCCTTTATTGTCATTGGATCCCTTGTTACCAAAATTAGGATTGTGAACTGTGGATTGCAAATTTTGGTTTTGACCTCCATCGTTGAAGTTAAAGAGAGGAGCATCATTATATGGAAAACACCTAGAGAAGGGTTCTCCACTAGCTTGTTGGTACAATATGAGTGGAGAATCATTAAGCCCTTTTCCCTTCAAAAACTCATAGCATTGTTTCAATTGTCGGTCCTACAAGCACTATGCTTTAGTGGGATGATAATCCTTGGAAGTGACATCTTCCACATTATAATCTCCATGGCGGTCTTAAAGACTACATCATGCAAGCATTTGATAGAGCATTACAGGAGTAGCACTATCAGGTGACAACACAATGTTGCCCTCCATGTCATGTCACCACAGCTATTCATCCTAGTATAGGATGAAGGTGAAGTTCAACAGATACTCATCAAGATGAGTATATATAATTTGATACTGTTGAGGCTTCAGTGGATTAACTCTATTGGCCTTGGGTGGAGAAGCGCTCCTGTGAGAAGAAGATATTTTTGGTTAGCGAAATAAAAATCATAGTGTGCTTTGAGAATTTATTGTAGTAATTGTGAAATAAGATATGACTTTTAGGTTCATTCCAATGATTTAAATACTTTCACTAAGTCCTAGATAATGCACTAAATAACAAAAAGGTCCTTGGCAACAATGGCAATGATGAGCAGCGAGGTACCCCTACATCCAACCATATTAATCACTAAAGCATTATGCATGATCTAGTCGAATTTTGTGGACCTATAGTTTTCTTATACACTAGTTTCTCTAGGAAGTGAAATGATGTTGAGAACATTCATTGTCTTCCCAACTATAGTTGTGAGGCTTAAGGGTATGGTTTAAGTGTAATTGAGATATATGAATTTTTTGTCATTTTATATTTATTGGATGTAATTGCCTACAACAAAAATAAGAGTAGAGTAGATTGAAAACTAATGTCTATTGCCTAGCTAGCCTAACACAAGTAACTACCCCACTTTCTTGGACACATCCTAAACACATATAGCACTATTGGGCTACCAAACATTAAGTTTTGCTAGGTTACCAAGTACTATATCAATGCTTGAAGTGGTTATGCTTGCATTCATTAACTACTGGAAATAAATGGCTTAATTCAAATGCATTAAAATAAGGAGCGAGAAAGTAAAATGTATTAAAGGAAATATTAAGCTATTCTTAGTGCTCTAAGGGTTTTCAAAAGAGTTCATTTCACTCCCATCACACTACTATGCTCAGGTACATCAATGCTTGAAAAAATAACTATACACACTTTAGACTTCTTCTATGGGCACTCAAAAAATATTCTAACTCTAAGGAAAATAAATTGCAAGAGCTTGTCTACTCTAAGTAAGAATGACTAAAAACTAACTAATAACTAACTTTAAAATTGGACCCTAGGTGTGGTATTTATAAACTAGAAAATATACCTCGACGTCAGACATCCGATGTCAAACATCCAACGTCAGATCTAGGCCCCGACGTTGCATACATAACATCATGGTCCTGATGTTGTGTACTTGACATCACAGTTGACATCAAATGGTGGTTCATTAGTAGGGAATGATCATAACTCTAGAAGAAGAAATAAGAAGAAAGAAGTAGCTTAGATATTTTAAGGAAGAAATCTAGACTTTAGTTAGAGAGATGCCATTAGGCATGGGTAACATGCCTTTTTAGCCCCATAACCAATGCTTGTATCCTAAGAGATCTTCAAAGAGGTGTATTCTTATTTCCATTATTTTTAGTTTGGGAACCACACTTTACAAATATATACTTCCTTTTTGGATTACAAGATGAGTGGTGATACATTCCTTAAGAAGTCATAAGACTCATGAAGAAAGTCAAGAAGAGAAATCAATAAATCTTCCTAAGATCAAATCCTTTTTCATTTCCACTTACTTCTTACTCTATTCATTGTTTAAAAAGATTAAAAGTTATTTTTAGTTTTGGTGTAAGAGAACCAAGGTGCTACCATGATACATATATCATTTTAAGAGAGATGGAATAAGTGGATGTCATGATCTCACTACCTTGTACCACTATGTATCTAATAACTCATTAGCAAATAGCATAATTCCAACTACAAAGTTGTCCTTCATATAGGAATAACAATCTGGGTAACTGTAGTTAGTCATTATCAAAATGTGCAACAATAATGGAGTAAAATCAAACATTAAAAAGGAAAATTAAAAAGGAAAAGAAAAAGAAAAAGAAAGAAGAACTTCTAATGGAAATAAAATATAATAGAAGTAAAATATATATAGGAAAATTAAAAACATAAAGAAAAATGGAAAAAATATAAAAAATGATTTAAAAACAAAAAAAATATAAAATTTCATTCTCTCCAAGATATTAAGATAGATCTCTCCCATAACTGAGTTGGAAGAATAAGATTCTAAAAATTGAGCAAGCATGACCTTCCATTAAGGTGTTGTATTTATTGTTGGTTACCTCTGAGTCTTTAAAGGGTTTTAATTATTGGATATTGATTAGCATGTGATTTTAAGCACTTGTTGGGTGGTAAATCATCCTATAACTAGAAGGAAAAGTTGAATGCATAATTTATGGTTCTTCCTATAGCATTTAGAACTTAGTTTGTTGAGGCACATGTGTGGGATTCCAATGGAGAATCTTGTGTGCTGGTTAAAATGCAACTTTTCTTATTTGAACATCATGTCATTTTTTGTAGCATGTCTTGTACACTTCTTTCATAATCAAGGCTAACCTTCAATTCTCATCTAGTATGTTAAGCATCATTAGTCTTTCCTTCTACACCAGGTTAATATTTAAGTCAAGGTCACACGCAGTAGTAATTGAATGAAGGTTAGTTTGAATTAGAAGTTTGAGCAACTTTCTTGACATCAACTTATAGGAAGAGTGCTCTCTAGAAATTTTGCATATTAAGTGATGGGTCCATAGGTTATTGTGGAGTTTGGTACTCCGAACCTTCCTATATCTACTAATGATTCTAGTCAAAATTCTTGAGATATTTTTGTTGGTAACTTCGGCTTGACTATTGGTTTGGAGGTGAAAAGGGCCACTCTGCCATAAAGATCCATGATCATGTGTTATCAATCAAGGTGTATCTCAAATTCAAAATGATGACCTCATTCAAAGTTCCAACACTTGCATTTATTTGGATATTCTGGTGATGGTGATGATGCCCCTTTGTTTAGTTGGGATGCTTACCATGAGCTAACTGAAGCTATCCACATTACAAGGAAGCATGTTTGTGATCATATAATCAAGTGAATCAACATGGTTAATCTACCAATGTATATATGGTATACTAGTTACAATCCCAACTTCACATGTAAGACTTTAACAATGCTTACTATCTTCAAGGGATCATAAGCAATTGGTAGAAGTTGTAGTTGTTTCCTCATACCTTCACCAAACTCATAGAGACCTAGTACACATACTTATCTCTAATATCAATTTAGAGATAAGTAGACATGGTAAGAATATTTCACACAAAATTTCAAAACCTATGTCTAAATTTTAAACATCTGGAATGAGGTGGTCAAATGAAGGTAAGAAGTGCATAAACCTCGCAACATAGTCATAGAGAGGTAGATGAAAACTACTCATCATTGTCCAAATTATGGTTTTAAATAAAGAGAGTAGTTGATGCATATTGTAGAGTGATTAAGGTAGGAAATAAGAGAGCTTGTGAACATGTACATGATGGAGCAGATACATAAGAAATTCATGGCCCAAATCAAAGCACTCTTGGACAGCTTAGCAAGTAAGAAGAGTGAGTGGAGAAAGAGATAGTCTATGGAGGAGTATAATCATGATCCAACACATATAAATGAGGCTAAAAATGTTTAAGTTACTAGTAGGCCTCCCACTATGATGAAGGTTGTGTTGTAAGATCAAGTTTGAACAAACAAGGCCTTGATAGAGTTGGATCATAAAGTGTATTAATTTTGGGACATGATGAATGAAAAGATTACCACTACTATTAAGGACATTGAGAATAAGGTGGTTGAAGATACAACCAAAGAAATTACATGACATAAATATTGAAAGAGATATGAAGGAAATGATAAAGATAAGCTCTCTCATTCTAAGAGCATTCAAAAAGATCCAAATAAGGCTTCTTCATCCTTTGATGATAAATGTACTTGCAAATATTGCATAGACATTCATGATTTATAGTATTACCTAGTCATGACTCACATGATTGATGAGGTGGAATAATCATATATTCCTCTAAATCTCATATTTGTCTAGAGATAATGAGAAGGACTTCATACCTAGGTTGTTCACACTATCTTCAAGGTGCATTTCGAAAGCCTATGTAGCAATACCAATAGTGACTACTCTAGGAAAGCTTTCTCCTTCTATGCATCAATAGATGGTGCTCCTTACTAACCATTATTTTCACAGTGCATAGGAAAGTGCTTATCAACCCTTATTAATGATACGTTAATAGTACCAGCCTACTTCAAGTAGCCTTGCTAGTCAAGCTCCCTAGCAGCAGCAACATCTACTCGATCACATGCAAGATTGGATAGCCATTCAACTACAATCAAGCGATGCTAAATCATGTAATATTGCCTACTATATTGATCCTACTTTCATGTATACATCTAGGTAATATTATTAATATCCTCCTGATTCAGTTATGGGGGAAGCTTAAGATCCTGTAGTAGAAAATTCTATCGTAAATGTAGATGTACAAACCCCAAGACTAGGTCCACATCACCCTATTCATCTTCTAGAGAGGAAAATCATTCATGCTAGATAGAAGCCCACATTGTTAAGGTCTCAACTAAATTACTAATCATAATCAACATGTAATATCTACTTTAGGAAAAAGTTCCATAATGACATTTAGTAAAGATAATAAGATGGTAGCTAATGATGATGTTATCACCATCTCCATGTCTATGATGGCTATATGAGCAGCCAAAGAAGGGTATTTTCCCAAAAAATAATCATATTTTAATAGTTCCATAGTAGAAATTAGATTAGCAAAAAGGGTCATTATCTAACTCTTTATGACTCTAGTTTGGAAGTCAATATCATCTAATTACAACAATATCATGATTAGGAGCTTCCTCCTCTTAATCGTACCAACATTCTTCATCTCTTACTTTTTATTCTTGTCCATGATTGTGTATGATGGAAAGTCAATTAGGTGAAGTGGAGGATGATATTTGGTCATCTAAGGAGATAGACTCATGTTTGATGCTAATGTCTCACCAGTTGTTGGGAATCCATGGATGTCTCATCAATAGGATTCACAAGGGTAAGAAAGACAAGTGTTTCCTATGGGAAGGATCCACTTGTAAATCCTTGATGGATTGGCATTATAAGTGAGTAAGCTAATGATTATCTCCTAGTGATGTTAGTGGTTGTATTGCATAAGGCACTTGATTGGTGTTCCACTTGTATGAATGTCAACTCTTCATGCTTCAATATTTGATCATGACAAACTCTCTCTAATTCACCTCATTTGTGTTTGTATTCCATTATTCTTGGTGCTCTAATCATTCTTCCATTTTTCTAACCCATATTTCCTAGCTTTTTATTCATGGGAACATATAAATTAATCAATCAACCCAATTCTTGTTATTTTAGATGTTACCATAGGTAAGTTTATACTACTCTTATTATCATGCTCTTATGATGCTTTACTAGAATAATTCATGGTGATTCAAACATGTTTTCAACCTTGCATTTGGCTTCGATGGTTACATAAGATAAGTTCATGGATTAGGTGGTGAAGTTTTTGCATTTTTCCAAGTTTGGAAGGACGTGTTAATGCACCCCTTGCATAAGTGCAAGGACATTAATGCCCCTATGCTATTGCATCCCCCTAAGCTAACAAACTAGTATAAATGGAAGGCTTTCCCAAACTCATTTTCACACTTCATCTTTTCATTTTTTATTTTCTTTTGCTTCCATTTCACCATAAACAAGCAAGACTTTACTAAATTTTCATGCCATAGGTTGATCTAGTTATATTTTTACATGCAATCTTCCTGGTCTTTCTTGTACTTAGTGTTCTTCCTATGGTTTAAGCCTAGTATCTTATAACTCAGTAGTGAGGGAGAGAACTTAATATGGATATGTATTTAATGCATTTAGTAGTTATCAAAACATATTCTACCTTATTTGTACTTACCCATACATGCCATGATTTCATAGTTTTGATATTGTTTTTTAAGTATTTGTAAGGGTTGTATTTATCATTGTTTTTATGTACAATTTTTATAATGATAGTATGATGCCTAAGGCACTTACATTTACAACAATATTCATAGCTCATCATGTTAGGATGATAGTGAACAAAGCTTCATAGACCAAGGAGGACTATAGTTGAATAATCTTAGGGCCTCATCTACAGGCCCACGCAAGAACCACTAGTTATTAAGGAGGAGGAAGAAAAAGAGCTTAAATCTCTTAATCAAGAACCTACTTCAAAAAGACCTCCACCTAGAAGTAGATTAAGAGGGAGGTAGTTACATTTTCAATCTTTGGATTGAACTAGTGTACAACATGCAGTTGAACAAGTGGCAAAGAAACTGACAAAAGATGAAGATGATAAGCTTGATAATATCTAAGAAGGAATGGAAATAAAAGATGTTTGGTAGCAACCAATCCATGAAGAAAATAACTATCATCAATTCATTAAGCTCACTCCTATTGAGCTTAAGAAGTATCCAAAGAAAGTGGACTTTTATAAGTACATCATCTAGTCCTTCACATGGTACTAGCATGAGATAGAAGAATTATATCAAAACCTTTTAGTGAACATTGCCATGATCATTTTTGGAGGCATTATTAAGCCTACCTCTACATGAACACTCTCTAGGACTACAAGATTTCCAATGGAGCCAACAAATAATTAGTGGTCATAGACCCACAAGACTAAGCCCAAGATCATATCAAATGTTCTATTTAAGGTCTTTGACATGGACAAAGTAAAGGTGAAGATGTTAAACTCTCTTTGGTTCATAATACCATGTACAAAATTTTCACATATGACTTTTTACCCACTAAACAGTCATTGGGTATATCTACTCAGGAGGTGAAATTTTTGACAATGATGAGAGGAAAGTGCAACATGAACATTTCATTTTTTTCACTACAATGCCTTAATTCAAAGGATCAAGGATGTGGCTAGAGACAAGAGGGAGATATATGTATTTCAAGGTTCAATTTGAAAAATCTATGTATTGGTGGGCATAATAAATCATATGGGAATAAATCCCAAAATTGTGGGAATGATGGGTTACGAGAATGTAATGATGGTGGTTCCAAGATAACATCCAAAGGTTGTTGGGGCCATACTGAATTCAGAATATGAAATGCCTTTAATTGCAGTATCTCATATAAATTCTTCAATGTAGCTACATCATCATCAAACAAGGGCACTAGATAAGTCTGAAGCTTCTTAGCATACAAAGATGCAACATACTAGAAGATCTATCTCCTAGAAGATAATAACCATTTTCTAGTGGTGGGTTTTGACCTATTATGCATGTTAAAGGTGAGGGACATGTTGCCATAATTCATATTGAGGGTTTTCTAGACCTTAATAGTAATTTATTGAACATGATTTGAACCATTGTGGTTGGTGATACTATAAGGAAGAATCTTTTTCAATTTTCTCCTCCCTTGCTGGATGATCCACCCATGGTTCATTATGATGCCTCTATTTGGTTGCAAACACATGTTCCTTTGTAAAGTATTTTTTCCTTCCATTGATCAAGTTGTAGCATGCACAATGTCCAACATGTGACGAAAGTCATTCAAGAATCCACTGGTCAACTTGGGACTAGCTATTAGATGAAAGAGGAGCAAAGGATTAAGCTAGTGTGCTAAGTTATTATCAAGGAAAATTGATAGTATGATGGAGATTGAACTCATCAAGGTATGAACTAAGTTAAAAACCATGGATTCTAGCAGAACATTTTATCTAAGAAAGTTGTGTAGAAGCTAGCCCAAGAAATGATAGTTTCATGAAAATTAGAACACATCACACAATTGGTACTAATACCTTCTATAATCACACTAGAGGTGCATATTGAACGCTTGTAGGTTGAGTTATTCTAGGCATACTAGGTTGGTGAAGAAGTTGTATTCATGAAAGATGACTTGAAGCAAAAAATTAGAATGCTAAAGCATTAATTCCAAAAATGTGAATATCAATCAAGAAAAAGAAAAACAAGTACTATCCATTTCCTAGTAGGTACAAAGGTTGAAGGATGAATTTTAGATCATGGCCCAATTTTGGGACAAATACCTTCATATGGAGAAGAAGCATTAGAACTTATAATAGGAGCTAATAAAAAACACTACTAGAAAATGTAATAAGCTTAGTAAGATTCATTTAATTAAGTAGAAAATTTGGGATGTTGAGGTGTGTAGCTTGCATAAACTTATAGCTATGCTCAATGAACGAATAGTTGGAAAGCAGCATGAGATGAAGAAAAAACTTGACACCTTACATACTAAACTCCAAAAAATGGCTACAAGTGAGCCAAAAATGTAGAAGAAGATGAACCTATTGGAAAACATGTTGATGAATCATGATTTTCTAGGCTCTGATATTGGATTTTCGATATTAGGTACACGATATCGTGGCCTAGGTAACGATATTGTGATTCCTATGTAAGCCTATAAATACACATTTGGGTACACAGGAAGGGGAAGTAAGATAGTGTTAGAGTGGAGTCTTTTTGTCAGTTTCAATTCATTTCAATTATTTCCCCAGTGCATGCCCACAATGTGATGATTATAATTGTATGGAACCTTTATTCGAGTGTGACGTACTTGGACACACACATGACTGACAATAAAGATCGAGATTACTCCATCATTGCAGCATTCACTTAGTTTTAATTGTTTAATCATTATTGTTATTTATTGCTTTCTTAGTTAATATTTCTTTACCATCATTTACTATTCCTATTATTAAATGTGGAATGAGTATGACTTAACCACGAACATTTAAGTGTAACTACTTGGTAACCCAATCGCGTATCTAGGAGTGCTCAAGTAATATGCACTTGGTAATCCCAAAAATAGTACATGAGGTCCAAGATGCACACAGATGATTAAGGATAAATGCTCATCACACTTAGGCTCTCTTAGACTTCATTTCATACTACTTATTAGTTTAATCAAGCTTATCTTCCATTATCCCTAGGAGTAGCACTAGTTAGGACCACATCATTCGCTTCACTTTGGACTAAACCATATGTGACCAAGAAAATACTAGTCTAGGTGGGAAGACAACAAATTGGAATCAACATGTAACTATCTAGATACCACAACTAGTCCATCTACAGAGTTCAACCGAATCATGCATGAATGCTCGTATTCGTATGGTTGAGTGTAGGGGTACCCCACCGCTCATCGTTGGTGCCATTGTCAAGGATGGTGCTAGTCATTTAGATTAGCTACGTCATCCAAGATTGCTGTAATGAAGCCTTGATGATATACCTTTTAGAAAGAAAGTAACTGCAAATAAGTCACACAAAAATTTACAACAATGTCTCTCTCACAAGACTATGATAACGCAACAACTGGTAAGGCAATTCATTGGAGAACCAACAAATTACACGATGATGAAGACAAAGTTTGAAGTACTCAATCTAATGCAGGGGTCTCCTATGTACATAAATGAAGACAACATCATCCTAATTCACAATTTCATAACCTACCTAGTGACGATGAACCCCTGCTGGCCACTAAGAGCCTAATGCATATACAAGAGGCTATTCAAATATCCTATAGGCATCACAAGGAAAGCCGTCTACCTAGGCTTGATTTAAACAACTTTTCCAAGTTTTTAGGAGGCTATGATTTAGATTTACAACATCATTTACAAGCCTTCCATGATGCCTGTGTATGGAAAAATATTGATAATGGATAAAAAAAACTTAAGCTCTTTCCTATGACACTCATTGGCCAAGCAAAAGTATGGTACAAATCCTTAAGACTGAAATCAATTCGACGTTGGCTGACAATGGTAGAATTCTTCAATGAAAGGTATCAAACTTATGCAAGAGTGTTAGCCTTAAGGAGACAAATCCAAGAGTGGAAAAAAGAGCAACATGAACCCTTGGACATGGCCTTAGAAAGATATTATTCATTATTAAACAATTGCCCAAGCCATGGGTTCTCCAAGGAAAGGCAAATATATCACATCATAGATGGGCTCTGTAATGAAATAAGGGAAACCCTAGGGATGTATGCTTGAGGTCAACTCTACGAGCTATGAACCCACCAATTCCATGAGCTTATTAAGCGGGTAGCAAAAGAAGAAGGAGAAATGGCTAAATGGGAGAATGTTGAAAGCTCCATGATCATGAAGAAGGACCAAAATATTAAATTAGCAAAGGTCCATGATCATGAAGAGGAGAAATCAACTCACCTCAAGGAGGTGGAATCATCTTTTCCAATACTACAATCACTAGATGAAATTGAGGAAAAAATAAATAAGATAACAGAATAGATGCATAAAAAATGTGGAGAATATGCCAACACTATTAGAGGTAGAACCATGATAAACCAAGAAGTAGGACAGAACACCCTTAGACAATTGAAAAGAAGGGTTGAAAAGAATAAGGATAAAAACTCAACTACTAATCATACATATCAATGTAACGTTTGCCTATATGACCACCCGAAAGGTCAATGCCCAATCTTTTCATATTTACATAAGCATTGGGGAATGATGTTACATCTAGAGTTCATACAAAAATATTGTGTTCAATCACAATGGAAAAAATTCTAGTCATGGGGGAGGCCACCCTCAAACTGGTCATACCTTTCATACCATTTGAACCCAAGTGCTTATCAGGTTTAGCATCCTATTTTCTCAACTGGGTCAACATCCTCTATCTCATCAGAATGTTATCATTCTTCTAAATACTATCAACCCATGTCCTCTTCCACAAGATCACCACCTCATGTTTCTTGCACTTCTCCTCACTGCCAATATTCTCACTCTTCACCTCCTTCTACATCACCATGATTTGTGCTAGAACATTTTGCACCACAACACCAACCCACAAACATTACTTGTGCTACTACAGTCAATAGCAATGGAGGCCCTCCACAACGTTGAAAGTGCCCTTTCTTTAGGCATGACCAAAGGAAAAGATAGCATGCTTCTAAAACCACTGCATCCTCCAACCCAACACAAGTCCAGCACTATGATGCATCTACTTCCTCAAACACAATGCCTCCTATTACCTTCTCAAGGCCACCAATCAATACTCCGACTACTATGCAGCCTAATGAATATAATCACATAGGGAGCCATATTGATCCTTGCATACCAACTCACAGTCATGGGTGCCGTAGTGGGTCAACTCCTTATCATACTACTACATCTTATAATCTGCCCCACTATGTCAACTTTAATAAAGTGTGTGCATCCTAATTTGGGTACATTCCATCCACCACATCAAAAGACACCTAGTGGTTTGGATATGACTAGACTCCAATATTTCCAACATGCATGGATCCACATTTTCCATTTATTAATTCTAGCCATGCCCAAAAGTTTGGTTATGGGGGATATCCTTCATTCTAACAAGTAAAATTAGTAAATATTTTTCCTTTTCTTTAATTTTACAATTTTTTGTTTTCCAGTTTTTCATTTCTAATTTATTGTTTTATCTTTTTGTGGGTAATCTCATCTATGAATAAAACACTCATGTAACTAGTCAGTTGAGGTGTTGTTCTATGCTCACAAGTGACTAATTATTTGGATAGTGAGCCCACAACATCCACTCACCCATTCTATTAATAAGAGGTTCTACTCTGGGTACGATGATATTCTTGTCATCATTAAAATGTAAAGTAATTTTGTGCTCATTATGCCCACAACAAAAAATGATGGACTAAGAGGGAATGGCCAGGGTGTGGCATCAAGGGAACTTTTGAATTCTCTTTGGTGACTTCTGTAGGTGCTACCATGCAGCCTGGTTATACTAAGATCCTTGTAGATCTAACAAAAAATGGGAGTAAGAGTAATAAAGGCACTCCCTAAATAAACTCAATGCTATTTTGGGGGGTCCATTGGAAAGACATGCACCCATGCTTGAAGGTTGGCAGCTTCTCCAATTCACTATTGGAAAGAATAAAGTGCCAAAGTGTCTAAAAAAATATGTCTCACAAAGAAATTCCAAATCACTCCTCCCTTGGACAAAACACCAAGTGATTATATGCCTTACTGTCATGATGCTCTTCTGGTTGTCCATCAATGGATGAAATAATGCGATGTCACTGATTGGAGGAATGGACTAGGTCTTGATTTTGGAGCGATAGGATAATGACACATTAATCAAGCCTTACACTTAGGATTCGTCATACCCCGGGTCAGTTACCTCATGTTCCAATCTTTGTAATCCCTTCTATAGTCCACCTCATCTCACTGTTCATGTATTTGTGACTCATGTCTTGTGTGGCATTGAACTCATACCTCATCATGGTGGTATCTACATGTGTGTGTTTTGTGGAATTTTTGTGGATCACATTTAACCCTTCTAGTGCCTACAGACATTTTAAGGTGTGGTTACACAAGGGCATTATAGGTTGGAACCTGCTTTGGGAAGGACCCACTTGTGTAACTTTTGTAATTTGCACTTTTTGCACATCACCACATCATTTTATACCCTCCAAGCATTGCATTGCTACAATAATATTTCCCTCTATCATCATTCTAAATTCCAATGTTCCTATGCACCATAACATGTCCTTTTTGCTCATCCTATTCATGAATTTCATTGCCAAATTCTACTTCATTAGCCATTTGGTGCCTTCCGATCTCTTCAATGTTACCCTAGACCTTTTAAATTAACCTCAAATCCTTCATTTTTTGCCTTGGAAATTCAAAACTTCATTAATCTTATGAAGTACCCTATTTTCAATGGGCCACGATATCGAATACCCAATATTGGGTCCAACACGATATCATGTCCACGTTATGAGGTAAGCGATATCGTGTCTATAAAAACTAGATATATGGACCCCCCATTCACGTCAACGTTATTTTTCAATGTTCATGCAAGGGCAGTTCAAATTTTCTTCCATGAATTTTCTAGCTTGCGCACCTATCATTCAAATATCCATAACTTGCTCATTAATGCTCCGATTCCTATTCCAATTGAACCCATCTAAACCCAAAGTGTTTAACTTAGTTGTGGGGGAAGAGTATGGTCCAAATTGGGCATAATTTTTTCAAAATTCATCATTGCCCAAAGTATATCATAATGGGTAAATGACCTTAAAAATGTTAAACACGTTGCCAAATTAATTTTATCTCTTCACCCACACCATGAGAATTAATTTTTGGAGCCACCTAATTAAAAATTTTAGGGTACATTTTCATAAAATTCTCTAACTCTAGATCACACTAACTAAGACATGAATTTATTGAAGGTAAGAAGTAAGGTATAAATCAAATTTTGTAAGTAATTAAGTCAACCTTGTGTGATTGCAGATTGTCCCTAAAAGAGGATAATAAGGAGGACCCTCTCAAGGTGCACCCAAATGACCAAGGAGAGGCAAAGGCAAGGTGTTTGTCGAGGAATGTACAAAATAGGAGGCACAATCATTCAGCATCCATCAAGAACCTCCTATTACTCTACAATTAGGACATGCTGAAGGAGCATATAACAGAGCACCTAAACAGGGGAAACATCTCATGTTATTCCTGAAATGTGTTTAGGTGATTTGTGAAAGGTCCATGTCAGTAGCCATAATTGTGGAACTTAACTTCGAACCTTTCATTGAGTTTGCTCCTAACGTAGTCAGGAACCAACTTAAAGGGTCCCCACTGTGGCCTATTTTCTTTCAAAGTGGTGATTGGTACTTGGGAAAGACATACAAATTTTGGCACAATAAATAAGAAGGCACCACCGTTGATATTGGTCGTGTTTCTCTGGATTTCTCTACCAAAGACATTTTGGAGGTGTTGAATCTCCCAAATACAAGGCGAAAAGCTACTCACTTGTCCACTTGTTCTGATGTTGATGTGTGGAAGATATGGTTGAAAATGACGTATGACAAGGAAGACAAAGCATATGAAGAGCTGACACTTGAAGAGAGAATCTACGTTAAGATCGGCACATATCACATCTTCCCCACAAAAGGGTTAAACAGAATCTCCACATATCTAGCTAGAGGAAGTGCTATCTTGATGGGCAAGGTTAATGCCAACCTACCCCATCTATATATTACAGAAATTTTGGGGTGGTTCGAAGAACACAAGATGGGGAAGTTCGCATTGCCCTTTTCCTGTATCATCAAGAAGTTGTGCCAGCATGCTGGAATTCTAGGGGTACACCAGTGACATCCCTAGAAAGGACCAAAATGCTTCATTTGCTAAATTACTAAAGCCACTAGCCCCAAGAAAAAGTGCTGGTGAGACATTGGAGCCTGAACAAGAACAAATGGTGGGGCCCACTACACCTCAAACTACAAGGCCTAGCCAAATTCCAAGAACAAGGCCCAGTCAACAACAAGAAGTGGGGCCCAACATAGACCAGCAAGACCAACCACTACCACCATCGTAGGACTATCGATCGTCAATGAGCCATCTCAAGGCCATCACTAAAATGATCAATTGGGAAAGCTGTGATGAGACCAATCTCTTCAAGGTCATAGATGATGTTGTATGATCCATGGTCTTAATTGATCATGCACAGGATGAGGTATCGATCCAAATAGGAGGAGGGGAATCACACTAGTCACAGCAGATCTCTGGGAATGCTACATCTTTTTAGATGTAATTAGAAATTGGTGAAGTGCCATAGTAGTGGTCATGCAACACCAAGATGTAGTGGGAGCTGAAGAAGTAGTCACAGACCACATAAAAGAATCATTCAATGTCCTTGTTGTGCCACCAGTAGATTTTACAAGAGCATGCGATGCTCAAACTTTGGGCAATCCCTCAATGACTCCTGCAGAGCATGAGGATGTTCGAGATCGATTGCTATAGATAGGACAAGTGATGACATCCCTATTTGACATCCCCCAAGATGTCACAACAACTCAGTCAGACCTCATCTCCACAAAAGGAAAGCTAGTTATGGTAGAGGTTAGGGCTGAGCATGTGAAGGTCAAGTTAGAAAGACTCTAAGAAAAGCTCGTCACCTATCCATCCCAATTCATCCCTGTAGACTAGTTAGAGTCCTTCTCGACAGAGCAACTAAAAAAATTGCTAGCAGAAAATAAAAGAGTGGCAGAGGAAAAAGGGAAGGCCAATAGGTATTCTTCCAAGGCACAAGCCCAAACATATGCACATGCAAAAGCACTCAAGGCCTTACAAGAGTATAATAAACAACTTGCCACTGACAATCTCTAGTTGACCACTGTAGAAAAATAAAGGAATGTTCTCGAAAAAAATTTCAGTAATTACGAAAAAAATTAGTTAGGGTTAACTAGGATATGAATTGCTTGGCCAGAGAAAATCAAACCCTCTCAATGGAGGAGGTATGGACAATCCGTCAAAAGATGACAATTGAAATAAGTGCATGGCAAAACAAGGCCAAGTGACATGAGAAGCTCAAGAAGCACTTCAATGATCAGATGGGGATGTACAAACAGGTGATAGAAAAAGAAATCCATATGACCAAGGCCCATATCAACACTCTTAGTGCTCAAAACACTAATTGGCAAGCCATATTAGATACTTATGCCTTTGTCCACCAAGCTGAATTGAAAAGTTGGGACCTGCAGATACAAGATCTTACAGAATACATGGAGTTGGAAAACCTACTGTATGCCAACTTAGCCATGTTGAAAGCAAGATGCCCAAGAATAGAATTAGAAAAGTAGGTAGCTACCACCTATGCAAAGTATGAAACAGAGTTTGTTGAACACAAGAAAATGTTGCAAAAATTAGAAGTGGCAAGTTTTGAATTGGAGGTGGTCAAGACTAGCTAGTAAGGACAAAAGGATGTCATGACAGATTTGGCTTGATGGCTCATGAATTACCAGGAGTACAAGTACAAAGCCAGAGCTTATGAAGAGAAATGATGGCTATTTGTGGCTTGGTATGTCAAGGCCAACCAGATGTTTCTACAACTATCATGTTCATGGGAGGTGCCAACTCCATCAAACATTGGAGCATCAGCATGGACAACATAGGATCCTTTAATAGAAGAGGAAAAGCTCTAGGCACTCCTTCAGAGACATCAGTTTCCAAAACCTAGAGCACAAGATAATGGAAAGAGACCCATGAAGGAACCACCACCACCAGGAACCACATGAAATTCTAATAAATTTTGTAATTTTGTGTCTGTGTCCTAGTTTTTTTGTGTTCAATTCTCCACTGTAGTATGAATAAATCCCTATTTAGTCAATAATCCCATACCTATCCACTGTGTAATTAATTAAACTTGTTCTCATTTTTTTTAACTTGAGAGGATAATTTTTCATTTAGTCATGGGGATATGATGAACCATGATTTGCCAAGCTCCAATATCGAATCCGCGATATCAGGTACACAATATCACAACCTAGGTAGCAATATCGAATACACGATATCGTGATTCCTATGTAAGCCTATAAATACACATGTGGCTGCATAGGAAGGGGAAGTAAGATAGTGCTAGAGTAGAGTCTTTTTGTCAGTTTCAATTCATTTCATTTCTTTCCCCAGTGTATGCCTGTAGTGTGATGATTGTAATTGTACGGAATCTTTATTTGCATGTGACGTACTTGGACATGCACATGACCGAAAATAAAGATCGAGATTACTCCATCATTGTAGCATTCTCTTAGTTTTAATTGTTTAAAAATTATTGTTATTTATTTCTTTCTTAGTTGATATTTCTTTACCATCATTTACTATTCCTGTTATTAAATGTGGAATGAGTATGACTTAATCACGAACATTTAAGTGTAACTACTTGGTAACCCAGTAGCGTATCTAGAAGTGCTTAAGTAATATGCGCTTGGTAATCCTAGAAGTAGTACACAAGGTCCAAGATGCACACGGATGATTAAGGATGGATGCTCATCACGCTTAGGCTAGCTTAGACTTCATTTCCTCATACTTATTAGTTTAATCAAGCTTATCTTCCATTATCCCTAAGAGTAGCACTAGTTAGGACCACATCATTCGCCTCACTTTGGACTAAACCATACGTGACCAAGAAAATACTAGTCCAGGTGGAAAGACAGTGAACTGTGATCAACGTGCAACTATTTAAATACCACAACTAGTCCATTTGCGGAGTTCAACCGTATCATGTGTGAATGCTCATATTCATATGGTTGAGTGTAGGGGTATCCCACCACTCATCACATGTACATCCTTCACCATGAAGTAGGTATCACAATCCTTCAGAAGAGACTTACAAAGGTAGAAGAAACTTTTGCAAGTAAACCATGCACAAAGCTATAGGAGAAGCTTCATCAAGCAACAATCGAGTTAGACATGGTCCAACATGAGCTCTCACAAGCAAGGAGAAGTCATGAGAAATTCTAGGTGGATGCTAAGAAATGATATCAAACACTTCTATGAGAGCAGGGACTAATATGAACAAAATTAGCAGCTCTAAGTAAGGGTAATGAACATTGAGGCCTAACTCTAGATATTTCATATTTCCACACCTATCCTTTTAGGTTTCTTCCCATATCAAATAGGCATGTGAAGAGGCTTCTTCTCTCAACCACCACTCCATGGCACTTCTCAATGATATGTCTTGTATTGTATTATAGTCATGGTCTGTATATTTGTACCATTGTATTTTTCTGCCTTGATCATGTCATGTGTCTAGTCCCATTTTTGTGTCTTTGGTGTTAAAGCTACGGGACTAGCTTTACTTAGCTATAGAGGAATGATGAGTCAGCCAATGACATTTGGCAAGTCAGTTGTAATTCCTAGACTTAGAAAGTATTTCATATTCTATGTTTATGGATTTCATGCACATGGTTAAGGTTTCTACCTCCCAAGTTTGCATCCTAGCCTTCCATTTCACACTTGTAAGTTTGATGCATGGTTTAGTATTTTTAATATGTTTTCAACTTTCTTCAAAAATCTTAGGAGCCTTCCAACATGTTTTCTAGTGTTTTGGATCTCGCCTGAAATTGGATATGCAAAGTATGCTTAGTAGGGGTTCATTGACTACCTTGCATCAACACACCTCCTGCATTAATGCAAGAGTGTCGATGCAACCCCCTTGTATGCTCAATTTTTCCCCTTTACTTGTTGCCTCTAGTATGGTCTTGAGATACCTAGGAAATGCTGATGGACATTGGTTGATGCTTGGGTGTTAACAAACCTTTGTCATTGTGTTGTGAAAACTATAAATACTCAAGATGAGCTCTTACACTTAACAACTTCATTCAAATGTTTTCATTTGGATTTTGACATCTAGTTTTATGTAAAGAGCACTTCCTCCCTTAGGTAAGTTAATTCATTTTCTTATTTGTTTGTGTTTCAAGTTGTCACTTTTAGAAGTGTGGCTAGATTTTGTCAAAGTGCTACCTTGCTTACATAGCCTAGAACCATTTTGTTGATGTAAAGTCTAATGTTTGCATGGTGACTAAAGCTTATGGTTTTCCTTTATTCTACCATTGATGCCTTAAATACTAAAACATTGAAAAGCATAAAATAGTAAAAATTATTTATTTAATTAATTCTCATTTTCTTAAGCTACGACAATTTGTCCTTGCCTCATGAAGTCATAACTGTATGATATGGTATTGAGCCATTGAGGTTGTGACTAAGAGCTATTTTTATTGCATTTCATGTATGGTGTTGCACTTGTCCCTAAGAAGGATTGCAACACAAGCATTGCACTTATCCGTAAGAGGAATTACAATGCATGTATGTTTATTATTGTTTTGTTTCTTATGATTATAAATTCCATAAAAATTATAAAATATAAAATCATAAATATGTTTTTATTTCTCACCACTACAACATGGACATTAATTGGATTATATTATGTTTTATATTTCTTGAATGCAACCATATACACAAGTGCTTTTAGCAATCTAGTTAACATTGTCATTGAAGCTTATAATTGGATTGCATTGTAATTTTTATGATATTTCCCATTGGTTTAAAACCAACAATTCAAAGGTGGCTAGGTAGAGCACATAAAAAGCTTTTTATGTAGGCTTGGAATAAAGGTAGCTTAACAGAAAAACATAAGATGTCATAGATACATATAGGTGCCAATTGACTCCTTATACAAGATAAACTTGATGTATATTGTATAAGAGTGTCGCACATTGGATTATGTTCTTACTAAAGCTATAAACAACAAGGATGCTCTCTCAAGAGTATCTATTGTTGATGCATAAATTTTGAACGCAACAACATCCACAAAACTTGTTTAAAGCAACTATTGCCTAGGTTGCGTCTTATATGGGTATAAGAATCTACAAATAGTTTTAGCTAGAAGGGAAACATGGTGTTTCGTAAAACGTAATGTTTAAAGACAACCATAAATTTTAATAGGTCTAGTCCACAACAACTTGATAAAGTAGTAATTCATTTTAAAAACTTTGGTAAAGGCACTTAAGCATGAAATAAAAGCATTAAATAGCTCACAAGATTAATCAAAGTTTTAAGAAACACAGGATCTATGTTTCAACCATACAACAAATGTAAAGGCTAAAATGTAGGAATTTAAATAACATAGCAAGATAAACAAAGACTTAGCTTAGAAATGTGCACCAAACTAAACAACTCTTTATGCAGCCTTGGATGCCCGTGTTGCAAGTAGCACATCTTTTCTGATAAGATTGCAACCTTTGGCTCTCAAATATGCTCATTACTCCACACCAAATTGCCTTTAGGAGGCCACCAAATAGTTAACAAGAATCAAAAAGAACCTTAGGATTTCCCTTTCATAGCTAGTTTTGGAAATCCTCCCACCATCGTAGCTTAGCCTTATTCCTTCCTGCTCCTGTTGCATCTGGCTAGGAAATTTATAATGACTAATCTGGCGCACGAGGAGCCACCACCTATGCGTAATGGCCATGGCAATTACTACCCATGTGTAACATCTACTATAACGTCCACTGCCACCATCTATGCATAACATCCACTACCACCATCAATGCAGGAAATGAATATAACATAAATTAAGTGCAGAAAATGACTGGGATAGGGAAACATACCTTCAATGCCAAACGGTCTCTGGTAGGACACATGCATGCACGTGGTATGCAGTTGCAGAAATGGTTGGGAACCACATTCAATTGTTGAAAAAAAAACAGTAATTTAGATCAACATAACATGCAGAAAGCAGCTATAGGAACCTGACAAGAGCCCATGTTAGCCCATCCTACATGTTTTCTTGCAAACGTTGTTGTAGGTGTTGTTGGTGAATGCCTGGCTACAAATGCATTGCCCAAGAACATGATTGGAACAGTAGCACATCCATGCTGTAGCATCATTATTGAAGTTGCAGCTCCATTACTACCATAAATCCTCTACATGCATTCCCGTTACTGCTGCAAAAACAACACTAGAAATCAAAGAACATAACACTAGTATAGATCAAGGAATTGGATTTTTCAACTACCACATGGCTGCCTAGCAACAAAACCTACACCTCTAGTACGAGTATTTCATAGCAATGAGAGTGTGAACAATTCAACACAATTCTATTCGCAACTACAACTAATAAGTCCTGGAATGTGGTGAAGAATAATATCCCTAGAAGAAACAAACCATGCCAATGTAGTTGCTAAGTTGCCCCTACATGCATTCTGGAGTTGCAATACCATTGCTTTCATTATTTCGGAATTTTTTTATATATCTAATTTATTCCTTCCATGTGTTCTTGTGTGATCTATGATTTACTGATTCTCCAAAGTTTACATAGTGATGTCCCCCAATAATGATGTAATTTCCATCCAAGTCTTTAGTATATGGTTTCTAAAGACTTTTCAAAATAACAACAAGCTATTTTTCATTGGAAATCTTAGTTTATGATTTCAAATAACCTTTATAAGCAAAGTTGATATTACATTCTTTTATTTTATTTCATCAGTTTGAAACAAATATGTTAGGGATATAAGTAATGAAGAACACAAACTCATTTTTCTCTAAATATATTATGCTTGATTTAATGTGATGAAACTAATTTATGAATGGCCCTATGCCTAGCATGGGAGTGTTGATATCAACATCTATGATAAAATTTATTACAAAACCAACTAGATCACCAATAAAAATTGTTGACTATTATTATTATTATTATTATCATATACCATACACATCAATATGATAATTTGCATAGGAGGCATATCCCAAATTTCACTATACTTTAGCAAATTTTATAAACATATAGCAATAGAATATTGCATTCATATATATTAGTTATTATTATTATTTCTACCCTTCTTATGTTATAATAGAAACACTCATGCCATTCACTATAATTTTTTAAAATATCATTTTTCTTAATAAAAAAATTGATGAGACTTCTTTTGTATGGAAAAGTATTTGATGACTGAATTTTCACCCTTGTAAATTATTAGTGCATGCAATGGACCTTGCATTAGTATTAGCATTTGCATTTAAACCTGGTCCCATTTTGTCATTTGGCCTTTAGTGCATGCAATGGACCTTGCATTAGTATTAGTATTTGCATTTAAACCTAGTCCCATTTTGTCATTTGGCCTTTTGTGCATTGAAGAAATGGTGCAAACCATGTTGTCATTTCACCTTTTGTGCATTGAAGAAATGGTGCAAACAAGGTCAGATCTCGGTCTTTTGGTCCACCACCATTGCCTAAACCACGCATTATAAGCGTTTAAGATAATTTAATAAAAAAAAAAATTAAATCTCTTCGTAAGTTCAATGGTAAAATCGTAAGCCCACCAAATTTAGGTTACAGGTTGCATTCCTCTTCATGAATTTTTAGTTTTTTTAAGCATGTTCTATGCACATGGAGTGCATTGTGATGCAATGGTAATCTAAAGTATTTACTTTGGCATAATGTGTGTTTTTTTGCTAATGTGTGGACTTAAAACGTAATCCTGGGAAATTAAAATATATGCTGAAAAACTTATTTTTATTTATTATTGTTTTTTGGGTTTCACACAACAGAAAGAGCAACTCAGCAGTATGGGTTAATTTTTATTACAAATTAAAGCCATTTACCATTAGCAGTGATCCATCTTTGACCATGAGGTCTCCATCTAGGAAATCCAGTTTTTCATGGTTTTTCATTGACAGTTCATTGAAAAACAAGAGCTCAATATAAAATATGTTGCCAAGTAGTGTGGAGTAGCAGTATTTAAAAAAAAAACCTCGCCGAATTAACATTAATTTTTTCATTCCATTTCATTTTTACCTAATTTCCGCAACTCTTCAAACTTTGCAAACACAACACACAGTTTCGCTACTGCACCCTTTGAAATTTTTGGTGTGCCATATTAAAACCCTTTGAAATTTTCGCTACAGTACAAAACCCTACAATGGAGGCATTCTACCTTCATGTGTGTACGCCATCAGATCTGGAAACTTTTTTAGCTGTTGTTTTATTTACTAAGCAGCCCCGGGTCCAAATTTATTTCTGTCAGGTTTTTTGAACCAACAGGATCCGAAGGATTTTTTTAAATTAAACCTTTGCTCTTGCGGATTTGTTGACCTGCTTCTTGGGTTACTAAGCAGGTTTTAATCCGAATTCTTCTTCTCAAAATTCGCTCCTGCAGATCTTTTTAAATAATTTCTTTTTTCTCATTTGAAACTTAAGAAACACATTGAAACCTAAAAGAACTAGGTTATTTCAATCGGGGATTATGGATGTTTTTTTTTGGCGCTTCAGATTTTTAATTATGAAAATCTGTTTATTCCCACAAGATCTCGGGCTCTTCCGGGAGTTGCGGCTTCGGATATAACCAGATCATCAGTAAGAAACCAAATCCTAGTGACAGGCAATATCGGGTCAAAATAGATCCAACCCTTAATAAACAACTCTATTGAATCATCAGCTGCTACCCTTAAACCGTTACATTGCTCCTATGAACTCTTGTACCAATGATTTTTGAACACAACATTATTCTCAGTTACAGCAGGTATGGCTGCCGACTTGATTCTCAAATCGATTTTCTTAATAAAAATAATTAAATTTAAATTGAAAAAGCAAGCTATAAAAGAAACAACCTTAAAGAAAATCCAGTTGTAAGTGAAAGAAAAAAAATTTTCTTCTCCATAATTTCTCAACTTTTCTGCACTTTCTTTGTTCTGTAACTTTTTCCTTAATTCTTTTATTCGACTCAGATTCAATTTCTGCAGCTGCAACAGTGATTTTGCAATTCTACCTTTAAAAGCTACAAGCTTAGATTATATTATTATGATAGGGCATACGAAAAGACATTGTTACCTCGTAATGATTACGGCAGGCAGTATGTGCAATAATGTTGGATATTTGCTGCGCTGGTCCCATTCCCACCCGTTATCTCTATCTTTGCTGTAAAATATAACAACAAAATTTATAATAACAAAATGTATTCAACTGTTTTCGTTTTACGAGGCAAATAAAATTCCACTTCTGAGGGTTTGGAATCATGTCATAAAGAGACGACCGCGTTTGCAAGCAAAAACCCTGTAAATCCTCGTAGAATCGGAAAATTGTGCACACTCAAGAAATTGAACGCACAACTTAACTTTGCCGTATTACATCATATGCCGCAAAGCTATTTGTTTGCAAATGAAAATGATTGCATCCACCTTTGATTTATTCAATGATAATGCCTCACCACTGTTCCAAGAGAAGCTGTCAAGCTAGGCCAGTGGTGGATCAATGAACAGCAACGTGGCATTAACATTTGGCACACACTAGAAACGAATCTTGACTTACCTAGAAAGCAAAAAGATTACATAATCACTAAAAAATCTAGGTTTCAACCAGGACAATTCCATTCAAACAGTTAGAAATCTCAAAACCTTGGCTTAATGGGATAAGCAGGATGGCTCCAGATAACCATATTCAAACTAGAACGATTCCATTCAAACAGGTTAGAAATCTCAAAACCTTTGCTTAATAGGATAAAGAGGATGGCTCCAGCTATCCATCTAGTGGAAATACTAGTAAAAGATCTAGGTTCCAACTAGAACGATTCCATTCAAACAGGTTAGAAATCTCAAAACCTTTGCTTAATAGGATAAGCAGGATGGTTAGAAAGGCTATTTCATCTTTTCCCTTAATGAACATTGAGCCTAGGCGCACTCTTATATAAATGTATATATTTTAATATATTTGGGAGATCATTTACTCTTATCAGTAGATAAGCTTGAGAACACCCTTTTTATAAATGTATCTATTTCAGAGATCATTTTCTCTATCTGCATATTGAACAGGTGCCCAAAACGTGTGCTTCCCCAATGAAATGACCAGCTATAAGGTATGTTTTCACATTTAAGATTCTTTGAACTTTGAGACTATATTTTCTTGAAATTAAAACAACCATTGAACAGCCTCTCTCACCAGCAATGCAAAACTATACAAGTAGCAATTAGCAAGGAGGAATCAAATAACTCGCTAAGCTTAACTGTTTAACACCCTAAGTCTGTGTGCTTTGCATGCTTTGCATTGTAAGATGAATGAATGACTTGAATTATTGATTTATCATTCGTTACAAAAGATTTCAAATTACAAGATGCATTACAGTGTATCTAAGAGTGAGAAAGTTACAAAGAGTGAATTATTATTTTATAATGATATATGGAATATATTAAAGGAAAAAACTGTAGGCTGTAGCTATGATCCATGATCCATGCTATAATTTCACGGCTATCGTTACATTCTGACACAATCCCATAACAGCAGCTGGCTTTCCATATGCCACATTCAACATAATAAAAGAAAGGATGAATCACTTATTCAACTACTTGTGGATAAATAGAAGTCACGCATCATCGTAATCCTTATCCTCCAGAATTTCCTGTGTATCGATGTTGTCCACTTGGTGAAATGGGGAATGAAGGTTATTAAGTGTGTTTTGTGTTTGTATAATTTGACGACGCAGGATCTGAATTTTCTGTAAAAGCCTGAAAATGGTACCCAAACTGCCCGTGGCCGGATCCCTGTGTCTGGCCATAGCCTCCATCACCATGCTCTCACAGCTGCCTCCCTTTCCTCTTCAGGCAATCTCTGCTCAATCAAAACCATTTCTTTCTTGATTTTAAAAAAACCCCATCTCTTCCGCAGTAACAGGAGTCAAACTAAAATTACAAAAGGTGAAAAAAAAAATAATAAAAATTCAACGGCAAAAACTGAAGACAAAAAAAAACTATAAAGCACACATTGATGAGGGCAGAAATGTTGCAGGTATCGTAAACGCTGAGGAGAGCATCAAATTGTTGCGGACGCAGGGAATTCAATTCCTTTGCAGCGTCCATTATTGCTGCACCTGTTTGAGCTTTTTGATTTCAGTTTGTAACTCTCAGATACGATTGCTATTTATAGAAGACTGAATCGAAATATCCTCGTGGCACAGAGCTGTTAAGGCAGGGCAGTACCATCATTGTCGACGGTAGACACTGTCGCCACAATCTAAAAATGTTAACACTGTTAGCATGACCAAATACGTTCACGTTGTCGTTCTTGCGTTGCGTTGCATCCAAATTTTTCAAAGTTATCGGCTCCCATCATGCAAATGATGGGCGTAAAAATCCAGCGTGCCCGAGGATTTTGGAAATTACATAAGGATCTATCATTTTCATGGTTTCCAACTTTCCGTTGACCATGATTAGAAGCGGGTGATTATAAGTTTACTTGCTCCCCGAAATGAATACAATGGTGAGAAAATAGTAAAGAAATAATAATTCCATTAGTGCAAACTTCTCTGTGTTACAACACAAAAATTTTTCAGAGTGTGTATCACACTACCGAAAATCCATTTGAAAAGGAGCAAACATCAAATGTCGTTTCGAACTTGGAAAGTTTCAAATTTCCCGGGGGAAAAGTTTAAAAAAAAAGTAAAGGGCTGTCAAGAGCGTAAAAAGATAAAAGTGATTGCGTAATAGAGTTATATTTGCAGGAGTAAAGCGGAAAAAAAGGATAAAAAGTGAATATTGATACAACATTGAAAACGCGGCCGCTGAAGATGCGGCAAAATGGTCAACAGCCGGCCATGATGTGAGATATATACAAATAAAGCACATCATGTGACGTAGCAATGGCCATTATCACATGATATTGCATAAAAAAAAAGAAAACCTCAACCGGCGTGAGACTCGGCTCCAGCTTTAACTACTAAAGAAACTTGAATTTTTAAGCTCTTAAGATTCCAAATTTATATCATTGTTGTATTTGCTTTTTTGAAAATAAAATCATTTTTTATTTTATTATTCTATATATTAAGGCTAAAACCAAGGCTTATTAATATGTAGAGATGGAACCCAAGGACATGTAAGCATCGTTGATGTTCATTCAAGATGGTAAGAGCATAGTCAACACATGTGTATGCTCATGCCCATCTCATGGAATATGTATGTAGCCGAAAAAATTGTAGAAAAAATTCTAGCTCTTTCTACAACAAGTATAAATTGAAAAACCAAAAATTGTAGAAAAAATTTTAATTATTTCTATATAGAAGTTGAAAAACCAAAATACTTAACCTAGCATATATTGAAAAATCAAAATAATTAACTTTAGAGGTTGAAAACTTCAATTTGCAACCTCTATTTTATTGTTCAAAGTATATACCACTCATCTACCCACCTCAATTATGACCAAATTTGTTTTTTACATTATTTATATATGTGTTCCTAAGTCCCACCCCTACTAGTGGGTTAGTGGGACCCAAGGATACACAAGCATGATGATTGATGGCCATCAAATATGCATGTGCTAGCAACATTGCATTAAATACATACTAAGGAAGTTTCTATGCTCTTCTTTCAAAATTCATGAGTTAGCACAATGAACATGCATAATAATTAAAGCATAGCATAGACACTTTTTTGCAACTGGCAAATGTTCACTAAAAGCAATCGATAATCCTTCCTAAACTACATTCCTTATATTTATAAACCATTTTCCTTCAATTTTTAACTTTTCTTATAGCAAGATTATTGCTGTAGCTTGACGTTGTCGTGGGCATTGTCAAAATAATTCTTGGAAAATCTTCCCTTGCAAAGGGAGAAAGGTTATAAGGTTAAAAGAAATTAAAATTAAATTTTTATAAAGTCAAGATTCATAGGATTTATACAACAGATTATATTTTCATGCTTTATGATGAACTTTGATAAATGATAATATTTTAAAAATTTTAACCATGCATAATGTAAACATATTTGATCAAGGCCGCAAAGGTTACTAAAATAGATTGCATTATATGATCATGCTTTTTCTTGTGAAGCTTTGAGTAAAGATAGACACCTTGATAAAATATAATGTATTCAAAATTTTGAAAAGGTTTGTATAGAATTTTGCAATGAATAGCTAAAATTTTATTAGGTCAATAAACCCTTTGTGAATTTATTGGAAGGAAAAAATATATATGCTATGAGTTTTAAAAACATCATTAAAACAAATCAACTAAATTTGCAATTGTAATATTCAATCTATGTCTAATATGTTTAAATGCAGTAAGTTGCATGAAAATATGGTATTCATCTTCAATGCTATTTGTACTTCACACTCAATGTATTTTTTCTTCCTAAGCAATTTTGAGCCAACTCTTAAATGATAAGATCCCATTTTTGTTCTGCTAATTGTTGATAGTAAATGATGAGGAATGGCATATAAATAATTTGGTTTTGAATTAAGACCTCCTTCATGATATTATTGCTGAGTGGCGAGTGTCCCCTACACCCAACCATATGAATCACAAGCATGTACACACAATTTGGTCAAACTCCATGGAACTCTGAGCTAATAGTATCCTAGAAAACTAAGCATTATGTTGTTGGTTATTATCTTCCTAAGCATCACTTGTGTTAGCTCAATTGGTATAGTTAAGTCTTGATGAAGCGTTTATAGTTGATGGGTCAACTAGGCCGTGTCGACGTGGCCCCGTTTATGCAACTGCCTATCCTAGCCTATAAATAATAGGGTCTTCTGCCTCATTTGGGTGGCTTCGAGTTAGTTGTAGTGAAGCTCTTGCATATTTTTTTTGTAGGAGTTAGATTATTTTCCCAAGTGCATGCCCGTAGTGTGATGCTTGTAATTGTACGAAACCTTTATTCGAGTGTGATGTACTTGGACATGCACATGATCGGAAATAAAGATCGAGGTTACTTCATCATTGCAGCATTCACTTAGTTTAATTGTTAATTATTTTTGTTATTTATTTCTTTCTTAGTTAATATTTATTGGTTTCTTAGTTAATATTTATTTATCATCATTTACTATTCCTGTTGTTAAATGCGGAATGAGTACAACTTAATCACAAGCATTTAAGTGTGACTATTTGGTAACCCAACAACGTACCTAGGATCTACGTTTGGTAATCCCAGTAGTAGTTGTGCACAAGGTCCAAGATGTGTACAGATGATTAAGGGATAGATGCTCATCACACTTAGGCTAGCTTAGACTCATTTCCTATTGCTCATTAGTTTAATTAATATTATCTTCCATTGTCTCTAGGAGTAGCATTAGTTTAAGATCACATCATACGCCTCACTCTGGACTAAACCATACGTGACAAAGCAAATACTAGTCCAGGTGGGAAGATAGCGAACTGCAATCAACGTGTAACTATCTAGATACCACAACTAGCCTATCCACGGAGTTCAACCGAATTGTGTGTGAATGCTCGTATTTGTATGGTTGAGTGTAGGGGTACCTAGCTACTCATCATTGGCACCGTTAACAAGGATGGTGCTAGTTCTTTAGATTAGTTATATCATACAAGGTTGTTGTATAGGAATTAATGATATATCTTTTAGAAAGAAATAATTATAAAAAAAAATTCACATATAAACTCACACACAATTTCACAACCATGTCTCTCCTACAAGACTATAATAATGCCACATCTAGTAAACCAACGAATATTCTGACAATGAATATTAGAGTACACAACTCAAAGTGGGGGTTTCTTATAAACATAAACAAAGACAACATCATCCCAATGAACAAAAGCATAACATACCTAGTGACGATGAACCCCTACTGGTCACTACAAGCTTAACAGAAATACAAGAGGCTGTTCAAATAGCCCACAAGCATAGTAAGGAAAGTTTTCTACCCATGTTTGATTTAAGCAACTTTCCCAAGTTTTCAAGAGGCTATGATTCAGATCTACAACAACATTTACAAGCCTTCTACGATGCTTGTACATGGAACAACATTGATAATGGGTGGAAAAAACTTAAGCTCTTTCCTCTGATACTCATGGGCCAAGCAAAAGTATGGTATAGGTCGTTAAAACCAAAATCAATTCGACGTTGGCTGACAATGGTAGAACTTTTCAATGAAAGATATCAAACCTATGCGAGAGTGTTAGCCTTGAGGAGACAAATCCAAGAATGGAAACAAGCACAACATAAACCCTTGGACATGGCCTTAGAAAGATATTATGCACTATTAAACAACTGCATAGGCCATGGGTTCTTCGAGGAGAGGCTAATGTACCATATCATAGATGGGCTCCGTAATGAAACAAGGGAGAACCTAGGGATGTACACCCAAGGTCAACTATATGAGCTACGGACCCATTAACTCCAAGAGCTTATTAAGCAGATAGAAAAAGAAGAAGGAGAAATAACTAAATGGGAGAATGTTGAAGGTTCTCAACAGGACCAAAATCTCAACTTAATAAGGGTCCATGATCATGAAGAGGAGAAATCAACTTACTTTGAGGAGGTGGAATCATCTTTGCCAATCCTACAATCATTGGATGAAATTGAGGAAAAGATCAATAAGATGACAGACTGGGTACATGAAAGATGTGGAGAATATGCCAACATTATTAGAGGAAAAACTATGCCAAATCGAGAAACAGGACAGGACACCACGTGACGATCAGAAAGAAGGGTTGAAAAGAATAAGGATAAGAACTCAACTGCCAATCATACGTATCAATGTAATATTTGCTTGTATGATCACCCCAAAGGTCAATGTCCAATCTTGTCACATTTACATGAGCATTGGGGAGGAATGTTACATCCAGAGTTTGTACAAAAATATTGTGTCCAACCACAGTGGCAAAAATCTCACTCATGGGGGAGGCCACCGCCAACTGGACCATACCCTTCATATGTCCCAGCGTCAAATTCTTATTATGTTCAACACCCTATTTCTCCAATGGAATCAGCATCCTCTATCTCACCTCATCGTTATGATTCTCCCGAGTACTATCCATCCATGTCCTCTCCAAGAAGATCACCACCTCATGTGCCCTACACTTCTCCTCAACCTCAATATTCTCGTACTTCACCCCCTTCTACATCAACGCCAACTATGCCACAAGATTTTTCACCACAACACCAACCTAAAAACGTTACTTGTGTTGCTACTATAAATAGTAGTGGAGGTCTCTCAAAACATCGAAGATGTCCCTTCTTTAGACATGACCATCGAAAGGGACACCACAGTTTAGAAACCACTGCAGATGCCAACTCTGCACAAATCCAACATTGTGGTGCATCTTCCTCTTCGAACCCAACACCTCATGTTACCTTATCAAGGCCACCACTCAATACTGCAACAACCATGGGGCCTAATGAATATTGCCACATGGGGAGACATGTTGATCCTTGCATACCATCTTACGGTCGCAAGTACCATAGTGGGTCAACTCCTTATAAATTTACCACATCATATAACTTTCTCTACTATGCCCATTATAATCAAGTGTGTGAACCTCGATGGGGTAAGTATGACCAAGTTTCAATATTTTTGACATGCAAGGATCCCCACCTTCCATTTATTAATTCTAGCCATGCTCAACTGTTTAGTTATGGGGGGTATCCTCCATTCTAACAACACAAAATTAATAAATGTTTTCTGTTTCTTTAATTTTTCAACTTTTTGTTTTCCAGTTTTTCACCTTTTAATTTATTATTTTATCCTTTTTTTCTTTTCATATTTTTATGAGTAACCTCATCTACGAATAAAACACTCATGTGACTTGTTGGTTGAGGTGTTGTTTTATGCTATCAAGTCTCTGGTGATCAATTATTTGGATAGTGAGCCCATTACACCCACTCATCCATTCTACAAATAAGAGGTTCTGTTCGAGGGTACAATGATACTCTTGACATTCTTAAAACTTAAAATTAATTTTTTGTTCATTTTTCCCAGAATGAAGAAGGATGGACCAAGAGGGAATGATTACGGTGTGACATCAAGGGGACTTGCGGATTCTCTTTGATGACATCTGTGAGAGTTATCATACAACTTGGTTGTACTAAGATCCTTGTAGATCTAATGAAAATGGGAGTAAGAGTAATCAAAAGAGCACTCAAAAATCCAATGCTATTCTAGGGGATCCCACTAGAAAGACATGCACCCATGCTTGATGGTTAGCAGCTTCCCTGGATTCAGTATTCAAAAAGAATAAAAAGAGAAAAGAAAAAAAGAGAGAGAAGAAAAACAAAGTGCCACAAAACAAAAGTCACTCCTCCCTTGAACAAAACGCCAAGTGATCATACACCTTGTTGTTGTGGTACTATCATAGTTGCTCATCATGGGATGAAACAATGCGATGTCACTATTTAGAGGAATGGACCTGTTCCTAATCTTGGAATGATGGGTTAATGACACGTTAATCATGCTTTACACGAAGGTGCCCTGAGTCAGTTACCTCACTTCCCAATCTCTGCACTTGGGAAAATAATCTAACTCCTACAAAAACAAAATGCAAGAGCTTCATTACAACTAACTCGAAGCTCCCCAAATGAGGCGGAAGACCCTCTTATTTATAGACTGGGATAGGCAATTACGTAAACAGGGCCACATTGACGCGGGGAGGTTGCGTTAATGGGGCCACGTTGACGCATCGACTATTAAATGCTTCATCAAGTGTGATTGAGGCATACAATATTTTCATTTTTATTATTGATGAGCAACGAGGTAGCCCTATACTTAACCATATAAATCACAAGCATTCACACATGATCTAGTCGAATTCTATGGATGGGACTAGCTGTGGCATCTAGATTGTTATGCTCTGATCACACTTCGCTATCTTCCCACTTGGATTAGTGGTATCTTTATCACGTATGATTTAGTCCAAAGTGAGGCATATGATGTGGTCTAATTTCTATGCTACTCCTCATGACGATAAAGAGATAAATTAATTGAACTAATAAATGATGTAAAACAAGAGCTAAACTAGCCTAACACAAGCAACCACCCCACTTTCTTGGATACATCCTAAACACATATAGCACTATTGGGCTACCAAACATTAAACGTTGCTATGTTACCAAGTACTATATGTATACTCAAAGTATTCATGCTTGTGTTTATTAATAACTAGAAATAAATTACTTAATTCAAATGCATTTAAGTAGAAAGCATGAAAGTAAAGTGCATTAAAGGAAATATTAATCTATTCTCATTGCTGCAAGGATTATTAAAAGAGTTCATTTTTATTCCTATCACACTACTGTGCTTAGGTACATCAATGCTCAAACAAAGAATTGTACACACTTAGACTCCTTCTGTGGGCACTCAGAAAATATTCTAACTCTAGAGAGAAGAAACGACAAGAGCTTCACTACTCTTACTAAAAACTAACTTGAAAACTCATGAAAAACTAATGCCAAATCAGGAGCCCAGGCACTATATTTATAGGCTAGCTTATACCCCCTAACATTGGATATCTGACATGGCATCAAGACCCTGACATTATGGCTCCAACGTCAGAGTAGATGAAGAAACGCATTTCATCATACCCCCATGACTAAATGAAAACTCGTCCTTAAGTGTAGAAGAGAAGAAACATGTTCTTTACAAAATATTGTGTAGGTATGGGATTGTTAACTAACATACAAATTGACTCAAATGGAACAATAAAATCTAAGTGCACAAGTGTATGAAGATACAACTTTTTACAAAATTGGATGTTCATGATAAGAGAAGGGAACACCCTGGATAACATTAACATCCAACATCTCTTAGTAGCTAAAGAGCGAGGAAGAAGATCCAATGATTATGAATATTCCTTGTCATAAGGTGTTGCTACATCATCTTTGGTGAAGACAGTCTGGCTTCTAGTCCATGCTTCCCACTACAATCACAACAAAATCATGAATTAGTATGCAAAATGTAACACATAGATTTTAAATGCCTTGTCTCATTGGTGGTTACACTCGGCTAAGTTGTGATTGTCGTAGATTGATTTCTTTAGTAGTGTTAGTAGAAAGGCTAAAAAATACAGTAAAATAAATAAGCGGTCCATTAAATTGAAAAGGTTTGATACAAGGAAATATTTGAAGAGGGTGTAAGAATTCACAATAGGAAAAAGGAAAGCTCACTAAAAAATGTTGTGAAGATGTGCACAATGGGATATCATTGATGGGATAAACAAAAAGAATTTGACTATAAGAATGTCTAAGGGTAAAGAACTTAACTATCCCAACCAAACATACGCAAGTGGGTCCTTCCCAAAGCAGGCATAGTCCTTTTATGCCCTTGTATAACTTCAAACTGAAGAGGTTGTGGGCTCCGTGGATGATTAATGATTACAGAAGGTTAAGTATAGAAACTCGAAAGGAACTAACTAAGAATTTCAACACATCAAACTAGGACATTGAACCAAAAAATGAAACTGATAGTGAGGTGAGACATGGAAAGCATAGATGGATGAGAGATAGTGGAATGGAGTTCCTAATTATGGTCACATGAAGTCCCTTGTGGATTTTGTGGTTAAATGATTTGATAGGATCCATCCTTAGTCCAAACCAAAACCAACCACATTCAGTGACTTTGCATTGTCATTCTAACATCAATCCATCCCCTGAAACACAAGAGTGCTCCCATAGAACAACAATTATTCCTTATTAGAGAATAAAAGAGAAGTAGGAAGCGAGGAAGGGCCTTAGTTAGAGGGGAAAATCATTCTTTTTTGATGAGAACCACACCATGCAAGGACTTATTCAAATTCCTTTTATTGATTAACACAGAATGGTAAGAAATCCATGAAAACAAACATGCACCCAGGCAAATAGAAAGGCACAAAGAATATTGAAACCCTTTGAAGTCATACCCTGTTCAAACCTTTGAATCCTTTCCAATTTTGGAAACTATCGAAGTCACAAATTTATTAAAATTTTGTTAATGAAAAAGGGATTGCATGTTTCCAAAACAAGAAAAACCATAGAGTTTTGTGGATGGGTGGATGTAGTGGACTCACTGCCTGTTGCATATAAAAGAAACCATGTCCTAATTATCTGTAACAAAATTCAAATCTAGAAACTAGACACCAACAATCAAATAACAAAAAATAGTACATACCACCATTAAACAATTCATTACCACTATACCTAGCACTTATTAACAAAAAGTTAAAAAATCACACCAAAATAAAATAAAAGAAAGTGTAAAATTTCCACGAAATAGCAAATGTACTAACAATGGTTTAAAAAAAATTAGAAAAGATTAATAACATGAAAACAAGAAGATGTAAAATAAAGAATGTGTAAAAAAAAAAGATGAAAAACACTTGAGAATCCTGAAGATTAGAATGGGGGGTGATCCACAACTAAACATTTGACCATGAAAAGGATTAATAAGTGTATAAATAGCATCCATGCATATATGAAATATTGGTAACCGTTCATGCCCTAGCCACTAGGTTTTTGTTTGTGGTGTGGTGGTTGGGTAGAAAATTTATTGGTCACACACTTGATAGTTAATTATATAGTGGGTCAGGGTATGAGGTGTGTTAACATTATGGATGTCTAACCCACGATTGCATCCTTGATCATGATATGGTATGCATGGATTTATTTGTCTTCACATGCTTGTAGATTCATTATTTGGATTTAGGATTGGAGTACTGATGGATGGTGGCCTTTGTGTATGATCAAAGGATGTTGGTTGAGACAAGGAAGGCGGTGCACCAGATTGGCATTATGTTGGCTCGAATGATGTGATGGGTCCATGCATGGTTTTCTCTAGCTTATGACCTCTCCTCCAAAAGGAATGTTTCCTACGTTGTAGTTGGAACCCACTAGTGTCAACATGTCTATGCACATTTGTAGCACAAGTGACACTTTTTTGTTAATATTATGGTGCTGAACCTTTCTAAGTTGTTGGTGATGGCATATAAGAAGGTGGATTTTGAGAATATCGAGGGTAGGATGGATGGTAGGAGGTGTGAGGTGGTGAACCTTTAGGGGATGTCATGTATTGATGGTACTTGGGAGAGTGGTAATGGCAATTTGAAATGAAGGATGTAGAACTAGTTGGAGAAATAGGGTGCTAAACATAATATCCATGTGGTTTTGATGGATATGGCTAATTTGGTGGGGGCATCTCCCACAACTATGGTTGTTGCCACTACGGTTAATGATTTTGTTGAGGTTGGTAATGAGTCCCCCTAAGATGGTACGATCAGTTGTGGGACTTTCCATAATTACCTTGTGGGAGAGGAAATCTCCTAGGCATGTGCTTTTGCACAAAATTTGGATTTAAAGCACCTACCCAATAATTTTGTAGATACAATAAGACTAGACAATGGCCCTTTGGATGGTCATATATGCATAGGTTGCATCCATCATCTTTGTCTATGGTTGAGTCTTTAGCCTCACTTTCATCAGCTACTTTTCTCATTTGCTGAAAAGTGCTTCTGGCTGTTTCTTTGTTCTGTATCCTTTGTTTAGTATGATCGCTTGCCTTATTTTGCATGATCCTCTCCTTGACCATCTCAATGAGAGCTGTAACATTTTCACATATCCATTTGGACATCCTATTAAACTTTTCTTCTAGGTCATCAATGGACTCCTCCATTGGTAGGGTTTGTTGTGGAATCATCTTATTGAAAGTAGTTTCATTTTCCTTACCATAAATCTAGACCTCCTTCGATTGAAGAGTTGGGTCCCATTGATATTTCTTGACATTCTCCCATGTGCATATCTCTTCTTCTTCTTTTAACACATGCTTGATTAGCTCTTTGATTTGATGGACTTGGAGCACATATAATTTTCTTAGGGCATATATCCCAAGGGTTTTCTTTGTTTCATTATGACACCCATCTATGATGTGAAAAGTTACCTTCCTTCAAAGAAGCCATGGCCTAGGCATCTATTTAGTAAAGCATGATATCTATCCAAGGCCATGTCCAAGGGTTCATGTTATTCTTGTTTCCAATCTTGGATCTACATCCTCAAATTGGACACCCTTGCATATGTTTGGTACTTCTCACTGAATAGTTCTAGCATCATAGGCCATCCTCAAATTGAGTTTGGTATCAACGATCTATACCACACTCCAGCTCTATCAATTAGTATCCTAGGAAAGAGCTTAAGCTTTTTCCACCCACTTTCAATGTTGTAGAAAGCATAGGCATCATGGAAGGCTTGTAAATGATGTTGTAGGTCTGAGTCATAGCCTCCTACAAATTTAGGAATATTATTCATGTTAAGCTTAGGTAGGTGAATCTTTTTATGATGCTTGCATGATATCTTAATGGCCTCTATGATATGCATTAGGCTCGTAGTGGCCAACAAGGGTTCATCATCATCAAATAGGTTGTGAGGGACATTTCTATCTCTATTCATTTGATCATGATGGTGTTGTCTGTGACCTTTCCTATGGGTTCAATTTTGATTTTTAGTCTGACCCTTTAATGGAGCTCTATCTCTATACCTATGTTCATCTTCATCAGAACTAGACTTTGAAGGGAAAGAGGAAGATGAAGAACTAGAAGAATTGTCATTTCTTCTATGATGTTCCTCAAGGTCTCTTAGTTTATCATTTCTAGATTTTGAGAAGGTCTTAGGTCTTGAGGCCTTCCTTAGTTTGGGACCTATGCCATCTTCTCCAAGATTTTCTGACTTAGGTGAATGTAGTCTTTGAGTGTCATCAAGGTGGTCATGATCATAAGAAACCTTTACATAAGGTTGATCACTCTAATCTTCTTCATCATGTATCTTGTTATTTCTCCAATGAATGTGTTCGCTATACAGCGCATAGTCACTTCTATGTGAGAGAGACATTGTTCTTGATTTATGATGTGTGTGAGCTAAGAGTTTTTGAAAGATATATTGTTAATACCTTTTACAATGATTGTGTATAATATAACTAATCTAGATAACTAGCACCATCCCCAGCAATGATGCCAATGATGAGCGGCGAGGTACCCCTATGCTTAACCATATGAATCACAAGCGTTCACACATGATCTGGTTGAATTTTGTGGATGGGACTAGTTGTGGCATCTAGATTATTATGCTCTAATCACAATTCACTATCTGCGCACTTGGACTAGTGGTATCTTTATCACGTATGGTTTAGTCCAAAGTGAGGCATATGATGTGGTCTAATTTCATGCTACTCCCAATGACAATAAATAGATAAATTAATTAAACTAACAAATGATGTAAAACAAGATCTAAACTAGGCTAACACAAGTAACTGCCCCACTTTCCTAAACACATCCTGACACATATAACACTATTGAACTACCAAACTTTAAGCGTTGCTATGTTACCAAGTACTATATGTATGCTTGAAGTGGTTGTGCTTGTGTTCATTAACAACTAGAAATAAATTGCTTAATTCAAATGCATTTAAGTAGAAAGAATAAAAGTAAAGTGCATTAAAGGAAACATTAATCTATTTTCAGTGCTGCAAGGATTATCGAAAGAGTTCATTTTTATTCCAATTGCACTACTATGCTCAGATACATCAGTGCTCAAACAAAGAACCATACACACTTAGACTCCTTCTGTAGGCACTTAGAAAATATTCTAACTCTAGAGAGAAGAAACCACAAGAGCTTCGCTATTCTGATTGAAAATTAACTTGAAAACTCATGAAAAAACTAATGCCAAATCGAGAGCCTAGGCACTATATTTATAGGCCAATGTATACCCCCCTAACATCACCAACATCGCATTACCGATGTCACAACTTTGGCATCAAATACTCGACGTTGGATCAAACAAAGAAATGTGTTTCATCAATTATTTTTATTATTAAAATATTAAAATGATAAAGAGAGGAGAATATTAATTTCTAATCTAACTATGGAAATTAGAGTGAACTAAGCTATCCTAAGCATAGAGAATTTGTTCCTACTTTTTGTACCCATCCTAAATTTATACTAATGCTAATGGATTATCAAGTGTTTTTTGGTAGGTGTACCAAGTATTCACTCCTTGGATTGCCAAGAATTAATATGTCATGCTCGAAGTGGTCATACTCACGCTATTGCAGAATAAAATATTAATTTCCTAAGTGTATAAAAGCAAAATACATTGAAGGTAAAGTGCTTGAAAATAAATTAAGTGTTAATCTAAGTGTTGTAATGGAAGGAGTTAATCTCAATTTCATTACCATTATGTAGAAATATATAGATACTTTATGCACTCGAAGAAAAGAAAACTATAAGATTTTCACTATAGTACCCTAAGCCAAGAAATTTACACATAGCAATGAAACTATGAATAGTATGCACCATCTTTGATTTTCGGATTTCCTACTCGTAGCAGCCGGACAAGGGATTCAGCCATTTCCATGTTGGTGGTTGACTGAAATCGTCCCTGCACACTACACCAACATAAGAAGCCATCCCTACACCTGTATCAACAAATAACAATCTGCAAGGCCATAAATACAAGTTCATGATTTGAATTGGAGGGAAAGGCACCATGAAAAGAAGCGAATACTATGAGAGATGTCCCAGAGTGGTGGTTCTCTTGGGCTCTCCCCATGGTTCGGGGGCCATGGAACACATTGAGACACCCTCGGGTGATGCTCAAGTGTTAGAAAACCCACCCTGGCTTGGTGGTACCAAGCTAGCAATAGGACACCCTCCTGTTGCGACTCTCTTCTCTATGTCCTCTTCCTTCCCCCTTCACCGCGGAGAACTACATGGCCCTGATGCTACAGCGGTCGTAGATATGTAGGTAGCTAAGACTAGATAGTTTTGGTGTGGTGCCAGGCCACACCTTGTACCACATCGTGAGGGATGTGGGGGTGAGGCACCTCCCCTTGTAGGTGCATTGTCTCCCCTCCCACTGATGTTGTCTACAAGGTTATATGTGTGCTTGTTTGCTTGATCCTCATTTTGGAGTTGGTTACCCTCCATGAGGTGCGTGGTCATGTGCATTAAGAAGCTGTGCTTCTACCTACACTCACTCATGAGATGCTTGCTTACTTGAGGCGTATTCCCCAGGTCTTCTGTTTTAGATCCATTGGATCTTCGTGAATTCCTTAGGATGCCGGACAACGTCGGGGAAATGTTGTTACAGATGGTATTAGAGCGTTTTTGAAATTGTGTTGGGATATGGTTGTGCTCTTTGGTTGTGTTACTCCATTGAGCTTGTTTGGTTAATAGTCCCTTCGGATTGATACCTAGGTGATCTAGGATCATATCCTTATGTATTTTTGAAGAGTTGCTTGATGGCAATGTTCTCCGCTCTTCATGAGGGGACAGATGAGAAATTGTGAGCAATTGATGTATGTTTCTCTCTGTGAGGATATAAATGATGGTGTTGTGGTGATGTCCTTCACTTGTTTACTTGTGGTTGGACTAGTGATTGTATACGATATGATTGAGAGGAGTTCTACTGGCAACTCAGGAATTTTTTTGCTTAAGGAACTCTCATCTCAAGTCTCCAGTGATTCATCTAGGATGAATCGGACCCAGTCTTGGCTTCGATTTCCACCCAGATGACATGTTTTGAGATGGAATTTGTTGAATCATGCAGGATATGATATCCAGTTTTGGGAAAATACAAATTGGAACAAGATGGTTCCCAGGTACCTCATGATGGAGGTCCTTCGAACTTGTGCTCTTGGTGAGCCTTTTTTTGGGTGGACTAAGACCATTGCTGGTAGACTTCGTATGTTCGTGCTTGCAATTGTATGTTTGTCTATTTCTGTATGGGTGTCTTCTTGGTTGCACTTTCAAATTCTACATGCATGTTATTTTGGTTGTGTCTACCGTTCGTAACATAAGGCTTAATGTTTTATGCGGTATGATGACTTATTGCTGGGAATGTTGAGGATGCGGTGGTTGTTTGTGTCATCCCAAAGACAAATAATTGTTGTCTTGTTTGACAACTTTTTATGCATGATGCATGATTTTCCTTATTGTTGATCTTTGTAAGTTGTGATCCTTTGTTGAGATGGTGGTGTTACCCTTGGGCTTGTAGCATCACTATTTTGATTGGTGACATTTCTTGGTCACCCTGATTCGAAAACTACTAGTGTGGCTCCATCTTATTGTTGGTTCTTGTTGAGACCACACCTCTTTTGATGAGAGTCTTCTTATGAACACATCCTTCATGATGTTGCTCATTGTGGCGAGAATTGGTTTGATGTAGACTTGTTATTGGATAGACCTTGGTCTTCCACCTTATTTTTGGGTTGAGATGACAATTGTCTATTGCCCATGACTCATATGATTGTGTTGAGATTTTGGTCTTGGTTGAGGCTAGTGTTAGTTGCTGGGAATGATTGTTGTGTATGAATATTGAAATACTGAGAGTGTGCTATCTCTCTCTTGGTGTGCCTCATGATGAAATTGTTTATTTGAGTGGGGATTCATCCATCAATGTTTTGCATGATTGATCTCTATGCATGTTGCTGAGGTCTTGATTTTTATGATGTTCAAGAGTGATATGAACTTGTTATATGATCATGCTTGATAGTTGTGTATGAGGCTGATGTGCTAATCATGTTCTTGCTAACTTCTATGTTTCTGAGCTGGTGTCTTAGTGTTTGCAAGTAGCACAGGTATAAAGATGCAGCCAGTGGTGACCTCAGTTGATTTTGTGAGCACTATGTCTATGGGGAAGATATGTGATCTTGAGACCTTTCATGAACTGATTATTTGGTCTCAAAATCCCAACATTGGATTATGGATTTATTAGTACCTTGGCTGTGATGGCTCACTAGGTACATCATGGTTTGTTTGCCTCTTAGTGCTGGGGGAGCACCAACAGAGGATGGTGATCTGTCCTAGACCCTATAGATATTGGGCTAGCAAATGGCATGAAATGGTATCCTTGGCCATGCCAGATACTGATGGCCTAAGAGTGGCTAATGCAATGAGATCCCACTATGACAGGATGGTGGATACTCAGTTGGCATGTTTTGTTATTCGATCATTGTGTTCGTGTCTCGAATCGTCTTTGTTTGAGGTTACCTGTGCAGTGGGTTTAGTGTGATGGTAGATCATGTATCTTTTGATACAATGGTGCAATGACAGATGATTGTTTATGCTTTGTGATAGAGACAGGGTTTTCTGAAAATAGCGTTATTCTTCATGGTATGGTCTTGGTGGCCTAAATCCTTTAGCCTAGCATGGGCTTGGGTAGTTGTCCTATAGCCTTTTAGGCTTGGGTAGCATTCCCAAATAGCATGTGTGTTCCCATATATGAATGTAATCTGATCCTTGGGTGTGCGAAATGTATCCTTGTGATATTCTCAATTCGATTGTATGCACTCAAAAGTGCTGGATGTATTGCCTATGTGACTCAGTTGTCTCTTGGTTGTAGGCCTATGCCACACACTGTGACAAGGCCAAGCTTGATGTATGGTGTTTTCCTGGTGCTTGTTTTGAAGAACCCTTGCTATATGTTGTAAATGGCCATTGTGCCTTGATCTATAATCCTACTGAAAAACTCATGGGAAACTTTTTAGTTGGACATAGTGTTGTAACAAATGGATCAGGACATGTCCTAGCCCATTGTGCTGTTAAACTAGTGCCATGTGCTCTTGATGATGTTGGCATGCCTTGATGGTGTATGCTTGGAGAATGTCCTTGAGATAGGACAAATCTTGGGAACACATTCTCTTGTGTTCCTAGACTGGAAAAGATCTTGTCCATAGATGATCAATGGTGACTGAAATTCAAATCAATTTGATGTCTAGTGGTAGAGTTCTAGGTATTGGCACCTAGACTTGCTCTTCCATGTTGGAAGTGATTGTGGAGCAGTAATCCAAATGTTGGGATGGTGGTCCATCCTTGAATAAATGACGTTATAGATACAGAAATGGTGATTTCTCTTGGTGTCCTTGGTTGGTGGGCTTGAATGTGCTCAAAACACTTGAGATGATGCTCTCATGATTGGGGGCTTCTAATGATTTGTGCATGTTGGTGGGCTCTCGTGAAAAATTGCTTTTGGTGCTTTGGAGAGCTATGATGTGCTCTCATAGATTGGAACTAATTGGTGCCTTCATGGTCCATGGTGTGATTCCATGATAGGGGTCTTGTTGTGCCTAATAGGCTATGGTGTCTTGCTGAATTGTCCCATGTACTCTGTCCCTTATGTGCACTGATGTATTACATAGTCCCTCGCTTATGTATTGTCCCATGTCTCTGGTGTGATGTTAATTCATGTTGGTGTTCTCACCTCCCTGGTGGAATAGCAGAGTTGATCAGGATATTACTTGGTGAATCCTTAATTTTATTTGGGATCATTCTTCATTTCAATGGATTCCCTCTTCAGTTCCTAAAATAATAAGGCAGGTGGTATTGAGATGATTGTCTCCTATAATCCGTTGATGTTTGGGACTTGTTCCTAGCTGTGGTCCCATGTTCGTGAACTCGTGGGGTCTTGTTCTCAGAGACAGAATGTTGTTACGCTGGTGAAAATTCATGAAACCTCTTTTGTGAGGTCGTGTTGTTGATGTAAATTAAAGATACATATTGCTCTTCGTGTAAGAAAGGCATGATATTGTGTACTCAGTTTTGGGGGCTTCAAAGGAACTTCCTCATTGGGGTTCTTTGGTAGACCATCCTCATTGTAAACCCTTCGGGGATGAATCATTTTGTGTTTGAGTTGTAAATGATGTTGATGAAAGACCATTCCATGTAAAACTATCTTGAGGGCCTAGTTCTCCTATGGGCAAGATGTTGTTGTTGACTTAGTCTATTGTTCGGGTTGAATGATAATAGGTAGTGGTGTGGCCTTGTCCACTACAAATTGATGTAAATGAGCTGGACTGGGATGTATGAAACAAAACCCAGATCTCCCAAGATGAAACAAAAGGGGATGAACTGCTTGGTGTCTCGAGTTGTTCTCAAGGGGAAAATTGAAATTGGGTAAGACTTGTGAACCCATGTCTTCCCTCAGCTAGTGACAGTTCCATGATATGGTTCTATTGGCCATATTGACTACTTGGGTGTGTATGATGGGTAAGATGTAGCTGGGTTGCTATACTTATGTATGGAAGAAACCTCCCAAAGAGGATCCTCATGCAAGTGCAAAATCTACTAAAAGGTGTTGATCGTGAGACTGGCAGTCGTTCTTGATATAGTGGGGAAATGCAAATTTTGAGAACGTTGATGTTCCTTGAAGAATTCATGATCTGGTTACTCTCTGAGGTGATTCTATCTTTGTTCCTGGACCTTGTGTTTAGAAAATGGTGCTTGTCCCATAACTTGGAGTTGATGGATAGCTTGCATGTGGCAAATGTGGGTGATCCTTCTCCGTGAATGGGATATTATGGTTGTATTCGATGATATGCTTACGGCTGATATGAGATAGGTGATGGAGGATTGTCATGGGGCTGGCTACCCAAGTGATCCTCCCTTGTTCTAACATTCGAGCAGGCATTCTCGATGTTGGACAATCACAAGAGGTATTGATGATAGTTGGGGCTTGTTGAATGTTAGCCTCCTGGAGAAGTTTCCAAACAGATTTTTGGATCATCTCTCTCATTGGAATACTATGGAATGATGAATGATGAATTGAGGCATGCGATGCTGGTGTCTGCAGATGGCAAGGTCAAGCTCAAAAGATCTACTCTTGTACCTTGTTTTTAAGGGAGAACATGCTTGACTCCCTTCATACCAGCTTGAACAAACATGATGAGAAAAAGAGAATGCACATGGTACCGATGCATGTGGAATCAATACTTAGATGGTTGCATTGGTGAGACCCCATGGGTCTCGATGTGAGTAGCAGAACATGGAGTTCTGGCAAGTATGAGTTGCTTGAGGAGACATGGCTCTTCGGAGCATGTCCTCCCTCTCGGTGTGATGTTCCCAAGCCCTCACCATGGGTAGTGGCCCTGGTGAGCCCTCAAAAAAAAAAATCAATGGGTGTTGAGATGCCATTCACAGAGGAACTCGGCGAGACTTGTGGAAGAGGAGCTATCTTCTTGCATAAGTGTGGACTTACACAAGAAGATATGTCTTTAGACCCTTAGAAGGGATGGATCTAGGGGATGCCTTAGAGACGTTGGCCCTTTGGGTTGGACTCTCCCACTCGTATAGAGAAGGGAAGTCTTTGGCCTTCCTCCAATTGCCCTTACATTTCATGCAAGGTATTGGATGGAAGGACGCATCAGGTGTTGGGGTTGGTACCTTCCTTCAAGCCTGGCATCTAAGAAGTTGACGAATCCCTAGAATTGATGGAGTTTCGAACCCATTTGGAAGTGTACAATCAAAGCTATCCTAGGCTCCGCTCCGAGGACGTCACTTCTTTGTGTGGGGGAGGGTTTTGAGAGATGTCCTAGAGTGGTGGTTCTCTTGGGCTCTCCCCATGGTTCGGGGGCCATGGAACACATTGAGGCACCCTCGGGTGACGCTCAAGTGTTAGAAAACCCACTTCAGCTTGGTGGTACCAAGCTAGCAACAGGACACCCTCCTGTTGCCACTCTCTTCTCTAAGTCCTCTTCCTTCCCGCTTCACCGCGGAGAACTACTTGGCCCTAATTCTACGGCGGTCGTAGATATGTAGGCAGCCAAGACTAGATAGTTTTGGTGTGGTGCCAGGCCACACCTTGTACTAGATCGTGAGGGATGTGGGGGTGAGGCACCTCCCCTTGTAGGTGCATTGTCTCCCCTCCCACTGATGTTGTCTACAAGGTTGTATGTTTGCTTGTTTGCTTGATCCTCATTTTGGAGTTGGTTACCCTCCATGAGGTGCATGGTCATGTGCATTAAGAAGCTGTGCTTCTTCCTGCACTTACTCGTGAGATGCTTGCTTGCTTGAGGTGTATTTCCCAGGTCTTCTGCTCCAGATCCATTGGATCTTCGTGAATTCCTTGGGGTGCCGGATAATGTTGGGGCAACGTTGTTACAAATACACTATTACAACAATCTCATAGACGAAACAGTTAAACACAGTATTAAGCCGTTTGCAACACTAATTCACTGGCACCTTCCATAGGTGCTTGAAGACACATACAAGGGATTGCTCGGACCTAACATTGTCAAGGATTTCAAGGAATACACAGAGCTGTGTTTCATGGAATTTGGAGACCGAGTAAAACGTTGGATCACAATCAACGAGCCACTCGCGTATGCTTCGCAGGCCTAAGCAAGGGGTGTACACGCCCCTGGACGGTGCTCTAAGTCTCAGGGAAACTGCACCGAGGGCAACTCAAGCGTGGAAAACATACATTGTTGCTCAACATATGTTGCTGGTCCATGCAGCTGCCGTTGACGTTTATAGAAATAGTTTTCAGAGTTTGCACAAGGGCTCCATGGGCATTAATCTCAACACTAACTGTATGGTTCCTTGCACAAACTCCCCCAGAGATGTCACAGCCAGTTTCAGAGACCTGGACTTTAACTTTGCGTGGTTTATGAATCCATTGAGTGAGGATGACTAATCCTGTGAGTATGCAAGCTTTGGTAAGGTCTCGGCTGCCCAGGTTAACAGACAAAGAAAAGGAATTGGTAAAAGGCTCTTTTGATGTCATGGTCATTAATCAGTACACTGCCGATTATATTTCTCACACATTGGTGTTACCAAATCCAAGCCAACCAGATTATTACAGCGATTGTTATACATAAACTCTATTTGTAAGAAATGGAGTACTAACTGGAGAGAAGGCAGCGTCAGACTGGCTCTACATATATAGCCGCAGGGAATAGATACAAAAATCCTCCCATCTACATAACTAAAAATCAGGTTAATGAATTGAACGTGAAAGATGTGCCCTTGCAGAGAGTGTTGAACAATACCACCAGAGTGAACTATCATGCTCAACATCTAAAGTTCGGTAGGGATGCTCTCAGGTAAGGAGCAGATGTGAGAAGATACTTTGCATGGTCTCTGCTGGATAATTTTGAATGGGCTGACGGATACACATTTCGATTCGGCTCTAAACATGATGTCGGGCAGTCCCAGTACCTGCAGCCATGGACTCTACAAATGAGAAGGTTATCTTGCTTACTGCCGCATTGGCTTCTTGCAGGGCCTTTTCCTGGCTGCTGCTATTGCTGCTATTTATTTTTTGGCCCTGAGGCTGCATCATTGCCTTGCAGTTTGAGACTGATACTTAACCACGTCTTTCTGATCACTACAATGCAAAACTACAAAGTTAGGTGGTGCTGGGATTCTGAGAACCACTAGTGTCGAACCTGATGAAATAGGATGTGCGATGGATTGTGCTCAAAGATGCCCAATTCATGTGGCCGTCATGAAAGGCAATTATTTCAGTATTGATACCAGGTTAGATGAAAACACAGACTAACCCGGTAATGTCAGCCGCGACGGCAAAACCATTCTACACTACGCAGTTGAGTACAACCATCGCCACGACGCCATCTCGTCAAACCGAGTTTCGCAGCAGCGGAGTTTGTGTAGATTGTAGGGTGACGAGCGTGATAAAGACGGTAAAATCAAATGCGAAAAGGAGGGCTTGACGCCACTGGATGTATTCTATAGACGCTCCGAGTAAGACAGAAACCAGAAAAATGCCGCAGAATAAGACAAGATGGAATCCTTGGAAGATAAAGTTGTTAGGCTGGGCCTCGGTGTATCCAATTATTGAAGAGAAGAGAAAGCACCTAGCAAGAGCGAGAGAATAAACAAACTCATGGAAATTAATGCCGTTATTGCTAGTCTACTTGCTACTGTGTCTGCTGCACGCCACTTCAGTTGAACGACGATATTTGTCTCTGTCAAGATTCTCGTGGCGCAGGAAAGAGCACTCTCATGAACGTGTTGGCTGACAGAAAAACCGATGGATACATCGAGGGAAACATAACCATCTCCAGCAGAGCCAACTGGTCATCTTGCTGTAGAATATCCAGGGAAGATCAACACTGTGGAGAATCATGGATGAGCACATGCAGGCAATAATAACAACAATTCACAAAACACCCGTGGAATTGCAAGAAACTCCAATGCTGCAATGCTTCCTCTGCCGCTTTAAAGATTTCATGTTAATCCAAGATATTGAGGATGCCAAACTTGGCAGTTACACCAAAAATAACGGATTGGTATTAGATTTTTCAAGATCAATCTATTTTTATAATGATTATTATTATACATTGTTATAACATTGTTAAGTATAAATAAGATATTCCACTTTGTATCAAGGGGAACTTAGAGGCACCTAGCAAGCACCCATGGGGCACCCAAGGGATTCAATACCTAAGGGGAATACTTGGAGTGAGTATACCCTACGCCTAACGATATGAATCATTAGCATTCACTAAGCGATCTAGTCAAATTTTATAGACTTTAGCTCTCTATGTACATTGGGTTCTAAGAGGTGAGTCTAAGTATTGCAATCATTGGCTTCCCAATTCCATTTGTGAAGTACAAGTGTTTGGTTAAGTGTAACTAAGGCATATGATTTTTTATCATTTTATGTTTTATGACTTAAGTCACTTGAGAATAAGAGTAAAGTAATTAAATGCTTAATTCATCTAATAACTAGCTAATATTTAACTAATCCTAACATAAGCATCTATTCCTACTTTCCATACACCTCCTGAACACGTTATAGCACCACTAGGTTACCAAGCATTAAGCACTATTGGGATTACCAAGCGTTAAATATATGCTTGAAGTGGTCGTACTTATGTGGCTATTTAATCGATATTAATTATTAATTAATATTCATTAAAGTAAAGTGCATTAATAATAAATACATAAAGAAAACATTAATCTATTTCAAGTGCTGCAAGGTTTGATAAAAAAGGCTCATCTTTATTGTCATTCACATTGAGGTGCTCAAGTACATTAGTGCTCGAATAAAGATATGTATACTCTTTTGACTCCTATTGTCGACACTTAGAAAATATTATAAGTTTGGAGAAAAAAAACTATAAGAGCTTCGCTACAACTAATTGAAAAATTATCACAAATGTAGTGGGTAGGTGCACATTTATAAGGGATGATAAGGGGCCACGTTGACAGGTATTTGTGAATGTAGCAAATCCTATATTGATGGGATCATGTCGATGGGATCACATCGACAACATCCTGGTGACATGGCCCAATGACATGTTTCATCATACTCCCATGACTGAATGAAAACTCATCTTCGAGTGAACAAAGGAGGAACAAGTTTTTTATAAAATTTTGTAAAAGTATAGGATTATTAACTAACTATAGACACACAAAGTAACATAATCAAAACTAAGTTTCCAAGTCTACGAATTTAGAATCATTACAAAAATTGGTGTTTAGGATAACAAAATTGAACACCATGATAATAAATAACAACACAATTTGTTTGACAGCGTGAAGATGTTGAAGAAAATTAGATGGTCCCAAGTGGTGAAGGCTCTTGAGGTTTCGAAGGACCTTCTCCTGCTTCAGGCACATATGGTTGTTGAGGTAGTTGTGGTTGTCCTACTGTAGTTGCAACTTTTGGTGGAAGATAGAAGGCATTCAAAAATGCCTTCTTCTTCTTCTTCTTACTCTAAGGATCATTCATGGTCCACACTACTTCACCAATGTGGGCCATAATGGGAATATCTCACAGATAAGGAATTGTAGGGAACAACTCCTTCATGTTGACAAACTAGGCAATGAACTATTTGCATTCAATGTCGAATGCCCTGAGTGCATTCTATAGCTCTTAGTAGTCATTCAATCTCTTGGCTAGGTTCTCAGTAGTTGATCTTTGATCTGTGAATCACTCCCTAAGAACATTGAGTTCAACTTTTGTATCCTCAAGATTTTGCTTGGTCTCTTTATGATGTTTGAACTTTGCCTCATACAACAAGTACGAGCTAGCCACCTAATTCTCTAACTTTGATCATGGTCTTTCAATAGTTAGCATTGTCAAGTTTTCATATTAGAGGTTTGTGAGCTCCATGTATTCAATTATTTCCTCAATCTACAACTCCTTTATGTGAATTTTATCCTTGTTGTCGTCATTTAGCCCATCAAATATAGGCTACTAGACATTACCTCATTCCTTGAGCTATTGGAGAGCCTCATTTACCTTTGCCTTTGTCATTTGAATGTTTTTCTTATTCATTTCTTTCTGTAGGTCAACATGGTCAGCCTTTTGAACTTAAGGACCTCATTCTTCTAGGTAGTGATTTCTATTGTAGACTTTTGGCATAAGGCATAGATCTCCTCCATCCAGAGGTTTCTATTGTCTGTTGCCAACTTCCTTAGTTCAGTGTTCACCCTAGCAAGTTGCTCATGTTGTTGATAGATGAAGTTAGACATCTATTATTTTTACACATCAACATTTCACAGAAAATGGTTTTCTATAGTCAAGGCTTCATTCTCTTGGCATGTTTGGACCAAGCCCTTTTGAATGTTATGCATTGTGACATTGGCTAAGGACTAGTCAAAGATTGTTGACTCCTTGGTGTACTCATCCTCTTTGAGTTTGGGTTAAAGTTGTTGAAAAGCTTCATCTCATGTAATTTCTTAGCTAAGTAGTGTAGAATTAGTGAGGTGGGCTCTTAGTTTAGCAACTTCTATAGCCAAGCATTGGTTTTTTACTTTGGCTATTTCAAGTTGCCTCTCAATGATGATGCATTTTCCCCTTGCCTTAAGTAGTTCTAACTAGGTAGCAGTGATGGTATCTGAAAGGTCAAAAACATCCGGAATTAGTTACTCGGTTCCCACTAGTCAGTCTAGCAATTCCTCATGCTTGACTGCACTTAATCTTCCACTGACAACAACTACGAACGTTTGCACATCTCTAAGTGTAGAAAAGCTTGGTATAGATGCCATAGGTGCATTGACTACTTGATCCACTCTATCAACCCTTGGTGCTACATCACTAGGATAGTTGCCCTGTCACCCTCCTCTAAATGCATCAAAAAGATAGTGGCATTCCAAGAGATTTCTTGGAATTACTGTTGTTGCGAGAGGAATACCATCACCTCTCGGGTGCTTAGATTTGACCTTGTAGGCACATGCATTCATTGGGAAAAAAATATTGGTGCTCCATCTTCCATCTATGTTATAGTTCAAGCCACTTCATTAAGGTGGCTCATGCTTGGTTGATACACTTATGGATCATCACCACTTGTTTCTACCTGCTGCTGTTGCTGTTGAAGGAGCTGCTCACAAAATTCATGCATGCAATCAATGGCAGCATGGGACTTCAATGTTGTTTCATGAGTGGGTGGTGGAGATGGTGGTTGCTGCTCCTCTTCTTAGACCACCTTCATAGGCACTTTATCCTTCATCATCTTTGCCTAGGATGTGGTTGGAGCACAACAGACTATGTCATTAGTGTAGCAGGCTATGCCTCCTCTTTTGCATAATTTTCTGGTGAGGCATGGAAAGGGGAGTGCCTTCCTTCCACATTTGTTCTCCTTAAAATGCTTTTCTATATCTAGATAGATTAGTTGTGGAAGGCTGATAGGGAATCTTTCGCTTAGAGTAGCACATGCATAGGCAAAAAAGGCTATGACCTTGTTGGGTCTCACTGTGGGATTAAGGTGTAAGGTTGTAATTTTGAAATATGCACGTTTCACCATTGTGAGTGCATCAAGCTTCTTGCAGTCCACTCCATAGCACCAGTGTGTCCATTCTTTCTTAACATATGGATCTTCTTGAGTCAAAATTTTGGCAAGAGTGGCACCAGTTTCAGGTATCCCAAGGATCTGAGAGATTGCTTCCACCAAGCAAAACACAATTATGTCCTTGATTTTGACTATGGCACTAGCTTTCTAATTGTTCCAAAAAAGGTGTCCTCTTCCATGTACCACTCCCTACTAGAAGTGATGATGAAGCACATGGAAGAGTTCTGTAGTTGAGTTTTGACTTCTAGAGGAGTAAACTTCAAGAAGGATCCAAAGTTTCAACCTCCTTGGATGTAATTTACTTGAGGCAAGCCTCTATCAAGGTGATCTCAAGGTTCAATCTTGGACATGGTGCCTCATCTTAGTGAACCTATTTAGTCATAGCCAGTTCAGGAATCTATTTGACAAATTCCACTTTGGGCTCTTCTCGAAGAGGTTCGGTTGCATGGGTTTGTGCTACCTGCTCTTGGGGCTATTCTTGACCCCTTCTAGTTCTTGGTCATTTATTCATTGGTTGGGATAGTCCTCCATCTTGAAAATGCTTTTCCTTTGATTCCATCTATGGTCACAATAGAACCAAGGATTAGTGTGTCATGTGTAGCTTATAACCTTTAAGTATCTTGTCTTGTTGGGCAGTTACACTTTTGCGAAGTTATGACCATGGTAAATTGATTATTTTAATATTATGACCATGATAAATTGATGATTTTAATGTTAGTTTATTAGTTAAACCTTTGTGGGAGTTAGAAAAACTTTTCATCAAAAACCTAAGGTTTGTGGCCCCCATAACATAGAGATTACCTCTAGTAGGTGTAGGATTGAAGAAAAAGGGTAATCAGAAAAATAGTTTGAAAGTTATGGTCTCTGAAAAATGCAAGAACTCCTCCTTCATTTATGAGAAAATGTGGAAAAAATGCTAACTGTGCCTGCTTATATATAGATTTTTTATACTACGTCAATGGAATTGCATTAATGCGGTGGCTTCGTAGATGGGATCTCATTGATGGGGCTTGCGACCAAAATTTTTCACTTTGAAAATAGGGATGACATGAAGCAGTTTCAACATGCAATGAACATTGTTGGAGATCCAAAATTCTATGAACATGATGAAATAATGGAAAGGGCTAGATTATGTATAAAAAGGAGTTTTTGGTTGGAGAATGAATTTAAAAGAGAAGCACCATTAAGGAGTGCATAGCTAGATGCAACCGATGGGGAATGCAAAAGGTTTGAATGCATAAATGCCAAAGGATAAGAAACTTAACTAACCAAACTAAGGGAAATGCAAGTGGTTCCTCCCCATGATAGGCACATGCCCTTGTTGTCCTTACACATCCTCAAACCAAGGAGTCCATGGATCCCACAGTTGATTAATGGTTATGGAAAGCTAAGGACCTAATCTTGGAAGAATATATCTAAGAATTTCAATATATGAAACTAAGACATTAAATAAAACATGGAAAATTGGTAGTGAGGTGAAAAATGGATAGCATTGGTGGATGAGAGAGAAAGAAATGGAGTTATGTATCATGTTCACATGAAGTCCCTTATGGATGTTGTGATTAAATGACCTAATAAAGTCCTTCCTTAGTCCAGATGAAAACCAACCACTTCCAATAACTTTGCATCGATACTCTAAGATGAATCCACCCTCTCAAAACATAATAATGCTCACATAGATCAATCACCATTCCTAAAAGAGAAGAAAAGAGAAGCAAGAAGTGAAATGGGCCTTAGTTAGAGGGGAACTTCAGGCATGGGTAACATGTCTTTCTAGTCCCATAACTAGTGCTTGTAGCCCCTTATTGAGTCTAAGGGTTGTGCCTTGAATTCTCATAATTGTTTTTATTTTTTTATGGATTTTTGGATGAAAAACACACCATGCAAAGAATTTAACTTCCTATTTGATGAATCATGTTTTAATCTGCTATGATATTAGAGCCTTGATATCGGGTACTTGATGTCAAAGCCCAAGATGCAATGTTAGATATTCAATATCGTGGGATATATGCTGGCCTATAAATATAGCACTTGGACACATGATTTTCATATAGTTTTTCATTAGTTTTTGCATAGAGTAGCAAAGTTTTTGTAGTTTATCCATTTCAGAGTGAGAATATTTCTAACTGCTCACAGTAGGAGTCTGAGTGTGTACAAACCTTTATTGGAGCACTGATGTACCTGAGGACAATAGTATGATAGGAATAAAGATGAGCCCTTTGATAATCCTTACAGCACTAAGAATAGATTAATGTTTCCTTTGATGCATTTATTATTCATGCACTTTGCTTTAATTCATTTTCATTAAGAAATTAATTTCTAGTTGTTAATGAACATAAGGACAACCACTTTGAGCATATGTGTAGCAGTTGGAAACCCAGAAACACTTTAACATTTGTTAACCCAGTAGCACTACATGCATTCAAGATGTGTCTAGGGAGTGGAAACAGGTACTTGTGTTAGGCTAGATAGGTAGTAGATTAATTAGATATTAAATTCTTCTACCTTTCATTCTTGTTCTAGGTAATTAAATCTATAAAATACAACATGATAAAAATCATTTACCTCAGTTGCACTTAACCATATACTTGTACCTCACAAGTGGAACTGAGAAGACAACGATCATTTTGATTAGATTTTAGGTCTTAGAACTAGTGTACTTAAGAACTTAAGGTCTACATAGTTTGACTACATCCTACGTGAATGCTTATGATTTATATGGTTGGACATAGGGGTACCTCATCGCTCATCATTAGCATTGTTGTTGAGGACCTTTTAGTTGTTACGTGCTTTATCTAGGATCTAGTGAAAGTTATTAAAAATCATTGGAACAAACCCTAGCATCATATCATACTTTAAAATAATGACAATAAATTCTAAAAGCACACTATGATTTTATTTTCTAACATAAAATGTCTTCTTCTCATAGGAGTGATTCTTTGTCCAAGTCTGACAAAGTACATCAGCAAGTGCCCCAACAATATCAAGTGGTATATGCTCACCCTGATGAGTATGTACCTAATTTTACCTTCATCCTACATCAAGATAAAAAACTACAGTACATGACATGGAGGAAAACATTGTGTTGTTATGTGATCAATCCATTCCTGCAATGCTCTAACAAATGCTTATACGATGGGATTTCCAAGGGCTTCATGTTGAGTACATTGTATAAGATAGTGATGCCAGGGATTATCATCCCACCGAGGCACAACGTCTAAGGGATCGAAAAATAGAATAACATCATGAATCTATGAAGGGAAAAGGATTTAATGATTCCTCATTCCTACTATATCAAAAAGATGGTGGAGAACCCTTCTCTAGGAATTTTCCATTTAGTGAAATTCCTCTCTTTGACTTTGGTGAAGGAGGTCAAAACCAGAACCTATAGTCCATGATTCACAATCCTAGTTCTAGTAAGAATGGATCAAATGATAAAGAAGGATACAAAGAGTTAGGTTAGGGTAGGGATGTAGACAAGAAACAAGATTGTTACCATGGCCACAATCACTGAAGAAGGAGTAGTAGGCACCATGATGGTGCTAGTCCTCCTTCCTCTTCACCTTTGTCATCATCATTATCATATTCTAGCTCTAATTGTTACCACAGAGGGTGCAACCATGATGGAGGTGACCAAGGGGACCAAAATAATTAAAGAGACCATCGGGCAAGGCAAGACCAAGGGTGTGGACATTCAAGAGAAGTCCATCGCCATGAACAAAGGGGTAGTAGAAGGCATCATAGGCACTAAAATCTATGCCTCAATGAGCCTTTTCTTGCTACCTAGAGTATTCCAATAAGGCATGGTAAGGATAGTCAGATCAAAAGGCTAGACATGCACAATATCCCTTGGTTTGAAGGGGGACATAACTAACATTCACAGAACCATCTCTAAGTTTTCCAAGATGCATGTACCTTTCAGAATATAGACAATGAGTGGCAAATGCTTAAGTTGTTTCCAAGGACACTCATTAAAGAATCAAAGAACTGGTACCAGTCCTTAGAACCAAAATCTATTAGACGATAGAGTATAATGATTGAATTGTTCAATGATAAATATCAAACAAACTCCAGAGTGTTCAAATTGAGAAGGAAAATCCAAGGATGAAAACAAGGAATACACAAACCCTTAGATGCCACCATAGGTTGATACTATTCCTTAATGCGTGGATGTCTTGGCCATGGTTATTCTCAATTGGACTAGCTTTGCCACATTATAGGCTGGCTTTTATGTTAGATAAGGAGAACCCTTGGTGTCTATGCCCAAGGGCAATTAGCAAAATTAAGCTTATATGATCTAAAGATTGATTGGGTAGGTAGCTAAAGAGAAAGGTGAATTAAGAAAATGAGAAAGTGCAAAAGAATACAACCATGATCCTTCCATTCAAAAGAGGAAGGTTCAATTCTGTGATAGTGAGCAAGAATTAACACATTATGAGGTGGTGAATCAAAAAATATTTTCACTTCAAAAATTTTAATTTGAAATTATGGCCAAGTTTGATCAATTATGGGACTCCATGGATAACAAATTTTAAGCTATCCTCAAAATTATTGAAGAGTTCAAAGAATAAGGTAGTGATTGTGAGTGCATGAGGCACAAGGAAGCCGAACATGCCTATCAAAGAGATAAGGGAAAGATTGCTACAATTATGAACATCATAAGGGATGTTGTCCTATTTTGTCACACTTACATGAATCTAGGATGTATGCCTTGAATCCACAACTAGCACAAAGGAAAATACCCAAAATATTAACTTATCTTCAAGGTAATTCTAGGTAGTTCCACCAACAACAACTGTATCATCCAAGTGGAACTCCACTACAACCATATGAGTAGTATCAACAATGGTAGTAATCACAATCATCGATGCTAGCTCCAGCAAGGGAACAATACCCTTATAGATAACCCAATCCATATGAGTATTATGTTCAACAACCTTTATCTCCATGTGAATCTTCTAGTCATGTTTCCACTTTCCAACATTACTACTACCCTCCTGATAATTACCAAACTCATTCTTCACATGCAAGGAGGGATACCACCTTTTACCCTTATCCTCCTCTTATTCCTACACATCTTCCTCCTTCCTTAGTACAACTACCACCTGCTCCATCTATGCAAGGTGAACTCATAGCTTAATTACAACAAATAAATGCTACCAGGCCATTAACTTACAACCAGTTCATCAATCAAGTTGTTCAGATACTCAATCAAAGAAAAGACCTTTCTTCCAACCTTGTAGTCCACCTAAGCCCTCAAATACACCTGTGGTTGACAACCTTGTTTCTCCATATTCCTCTATATCAAATTTCTTTTAGTCCCCTTCAAACCAAACATCACCTAGGATCCATACTATTATGCTTACTCACACCATATTTGATTGAATTTGTGCTGAAAAACTTCCCATGAAATTAGCCAATCCTAGAAGTCCTATTATTTATTTGCAGATTGTTGAGAATGAATTTTGCAAAGCTCTTCTTAGCTTAGGTTCTGATGTCAATATAATTTCTCATGAAATGTATATGACATGGACCCTACCCCTTCTCAAGAAGAGCAATATCATATTAGAATTGGTAGAATAGTCCATTACTTTTTCCTTGGAACTGGTAGAAGACATTATGACCACTATTTGTGGGTGGTCTTATCTTGTTGATTTCATAGTGATCAAGGTGGAGAACTACAAGGGAGACTTCCAAATCATCATGGGAAGGACATGGTTAAGTATCATTGATGCAAAAATTAGCATTAGAGATCTTTCCCTGCAAATATATTAAGAAAATGCATTCGGAAAGATTGAGAAGAAGCGAGTTCAATGCATCACATATAGTCATATAGGGTGAAATTGTGTGCAAAAACTCTAGGTAGTGAAATGAGCATTCATATCTACATGTAAGCAATGTGCATCAGAAGTTGACATTCAAAGGTGTCTGTATGTAGCATCCACAAAACAATAAGGCACCTAGTGGTTGGTTGCTGATTCTAAGAGTAGCATACTTTGCATGGAACCAACTGAGAGCCTAACATGCACATATGTCATAGGCATGAAAGAACTAGAGTAAGTTCATCACCAACTCTCTGATGATGCAAATGATGATAGCTACTCGAGAGAGTTGGAAATTCTTGAAAATTTTAAGTAAGAGCCCCTTGAACTAAAAACTCTACCAGCTAGCATGAAATATGTGTTCTTAAAAATGAAAAGCTAGTCATAATCAATGAAAATATTGCTCTATAAAAAAAATATGCTATTGAATGTGGTTGAAAAATGGTCAACAATCTTTTCTTGGCCATACCCTGAACTCATAGGGATTGATCCTAGGATATGCTAGCATCACATCTACACTAACTTGGTCGTGAAGCCAAAGAGGCAACCACAGAGTTAATTAAACCCCAAATTGAAGTAAATTATCAAGGAAGAAACTGAACAAGTTCTCCAAGAGGGGTTTATTTATCCCATTGTGGATAGTGAGTGGGTTAGCCCACTCATTTTTGTACTAAAGAAAAGTGGAAAGTGGCAGGTTTGCATCAATTTTTAACTGCTGAATATGGCAACATTCAAGAACCATTTTCCTTTATCATTCATTGATCAGGTATTAGACACAATCTCTGGGAATTACTGCTATATTTTCCTAGATGGTTATAGTGGCTATAACCAAATCCAAATCATGTTAGAGGACCAGGCCAAAACAACATTCATGTGTTCTTAGGGGACTTTTGCATATTGCAAGATGTCATTTGGTCTATGCAATGTCCCTTCTACTTTCCACACCTAGTCCTAAGCATTTTTCAATAGTAGATTAGTAGTGGTGTGGACGTCTTCATGGATGATTTTTCCACCTATGGAGCTACATTTAAGCAAGCTCTGGACTACCTTGAGCAAGTAGTAAAATGATGTTTTGAAAAAAATGTGCAGCTCAATTGGCAAAAGAGTTATCTAATGGTCCAAGAAGGCATTGTATTGGGGCATCGAATCTCACAAGTAGGAATTAAGGTAGACCTTGAAAAAATAAGGATCATCCAAGGAACAACCCACTAACCAGAAACTGTCAAAGATGTTTGGTCATTTCTTGGACACACTGGATACTATTGGTGATTCATAAAGAATTTCTCTAAGATAGCAAAATCGTTCGTTGAGTTGACACAAAAATATGCTCCATTTGTTTGGATCATAGAATGTGAAAACGAATTCCAACAACTAAAGGAGAAACTTGTAGAAACTCTAATTCTACAAGCACTCGACTGGTCCAGACCATTTCATGTCATGATGAATGCATCAAATTATGCCTTGGGAGTTGTGCTTACACAAATGGACAATAAAAAACGTCCTTATTACATCCACTGTGCTAGCCGAAGCATTGTCGATGTACAACTAAAGTACACCACTACAAAAAAAGAATTGATGGCAATGGTGTTTACTCTAGAGAAGTTCAGGCACTATGCGCTTAGATATAAAGTGTTTGTGCACATAGACCACAATGCCATCCACTTCTTGATGAACAAGCCAATAGTGAGCCCCATGTCATACGGTGGCTTGTGATCATATAGGAATTCAATCTTATGATGGTAGATCGAAAGGGTACTAAGAATGTGGTGCTAATCACTTATCTCAGTTACGATGGAATAACAAACAAGAGGAAAGCTAACTATTTGATCTATTTCCTGATGAACTTCTCTTTACTAGGGTTATAATTGAAAAATTTCCCAATGAGCCTAAATGGTATGATGACATTCTCACCTATCTTCTTACTTAGGAGATGCCACAGGGATTGGACCATTGGAAGAAATAAAAATTTCTTCACCAAGTAAAATACTTCATGGAGATCAATGAACACCTCTATAAGGTGTGCATCAATGGCCTAGTTTGATTGTGTATCCCTGATGCTAGTCAACTATGCATTCACTATGATGCTCATGAGGGTCCTTGTGGAGGCCACTATGCTAGTAGATGCACATCCATTAAAATATTGATGGTAGGATGTGATTGGCTAACAATCTTTAGAGATACTCACCAATATGTCCATTCTTGTGAATGATGCCAACGAGCTGGTGGAATAACTACTCGAATGGAAGGACCTCAATAATGTATTCAACCACTGAAACCATTTGACATATAGGGCATTGGCTTCATGGATCCCATCACACCCATGTCAAATGAAAATGTGTACATCATAGTTGCTATTGACTATTATACAAAATGGATAGAAGCAGTAGCCATCACTACCTATACATCTTCTATGGCTACTCAATTTGTACAAAAAAATGTTGTAAACAAGTTTGGTGGGCCACATGTGTTAATTTCTAATAATAAAAATCACTTTATAGGAACTACTTTTCAAAAGCTCATGCAACCATTAGGGGTTGAACATAAACTCACAACACCATACCACCCCCAAGCCAATGCTCAAGCTAAGGTTACCAATAGGGAAATCACAAAGATTCTAATAAGAACTATCAGCAAATATAGAAATGACTAGAGCACAAAACTCAATAATGTCCTTTGGTACTACTACTCAACATGGAAACTTCCTATAGGCCATTCTCCCTATGAGTTAGTGTATAGAAAATTACTAACACTTCCTATTCAATTTGAGCTCCATACACTTTCAATAGCTTGTGACCTTGACCTTGATTTGAGTCTAGTACAAAAACAAAGATTAATGAATCTTAACTTACTAGACAAAAATCAATTGGTGGATCTATCATCCAATGAGTTGCACAAGGCATTCAACAAAAAATGCCATGACCTTAAGATCAAGAAATTCAAAATTCAACTAGGAGATAAGTTTCTCTACTAGAACCCCACACAAGTACCTCAATGAACTAAGTTCCAGACATTGTGGAAAGGACCTTATATAATTTATAAAAATTTTCCTTTTGGGGCCATGATGATCTACAAACCTAAGAGCCTAGGAAAGAAACAATTGGTCAACATAGAACAAGTCAAACCTTTCCACGAGCATAAGCCAACAAATACAATGAATGCCTCATCAAATGGACAATCACACTCAATATTTTGAATCTTCTTCTTTTAGCTTAGTCATAGGGGAGATGATCATCCATACTAACTATATAAATGGCTTCTCAATTTTTCCTCTTTTTTTTTACACCCTATTACTTTTACAACTTTTTTTTTTTGCACATTCTTTATTTTACATCTTCTTGTTTTCATGTTATTAATCTTTTCTCATTCTTGTTTTACACCATTATTAGTACATTTACTATTTCTTAAATATTTTACACTTTCTTTTATATTTTCCTTTATTTTGGTGTGATTTTCTAACATTTTCGTTGCTTGATTGTGATATGTACTATTCAATTATTTAATTGTTGGTGTCTAGATTCTAGCTTTGAATTTTGATATGAATAATTAGGACATGGTTTATTTTTCATGCAAAAGGCAATGAGTTCACAACATCCACCCATCCACAAACTCTATGGTTTTCCTTGTTCTAGAAATGTGCAATCCCTTTTTCATTAATAAAACTATAACAAATTTGTGACTTTGGTAGTTTCTAGATTTGCAAAGGATTCAAAGGTTTAAAAAAGGTGTGATTTCAAGGGGACTCGTACTCTTTGTACTTTTATTCTTACTTGTATGCATGTGTGTTTTCATGGATTCCTTACCATTCTATGTTGACCAATAACAGGAAACTAAATATGTCTTTGCATGGTGTGGTTCTTATCATCAAAAGAAAAAAAAAATGATGGAAGTTCAAAGCACATCCCATAGACAAAATAAATGGGTTACAAGCACTAGTTATAGAACTAGAAAGACATGTTACCCATGCCTAAAGATCCCCTCTAACTAAGGCCCTTTCTCACTTCCTACTTCAATTTTCTTCTCTAATAAGGAATGGTGGTTGTTTTATGGAAGCACTCTTGTGTCTCAAGGGGGGTGGACTGGTCTTAGCGTGGTAATGTGGAGTCACTAAACATGGTTGGTTTTGTTTTGGACTAAGGATGGATTTTATCAGGTCATTTAACCATAAAGTCCACATGGGAATTCATGTGACCTTGATTAGAAACTCTATTCCACTCTCTCTCATCCATCTATGCTTTCCATATCTCACCTCATTGCCAATTTTATGTTCTAGTTCAATGTCCTAGTTTGATATATCAAAATTCTTAGGTAGTTTCTTCTAGGTTTTTGTATTTAACTTTCTGTAACCATTAATCATCCATGGGGCCCATGGACTTCTCAATTTAAAGTTATGCAAGGGCAATAAAAGGCTTATTCCTACTTTGGAAAGGACCCACTTGCATATCTTTTGGTTGGGTTTACTTAAGTTCTTTATCCTTTGACATTGTCACAGTAAAATCCTTTTGTGTTCCCCATTAATGACATTCAATTATGCACATCTTCATAATGTTTTTCAATAAAAATTCCTTTTTTATTACTATGAATTCTTAAACCCTCTTCAAGCATTTCATCCTGTTTGAACTTTTTCAAATTTAATGGACTACTTATCCATTTTACCCTATTTTTTAGTCTTCTCGCTAACACTACTATAGGAATCAATCCACCATAATCACAACTTAGCTAAGTGTAACCACAAATGAGACAAGGTACATAACAACTATGTGCTACACTTTACACACTAATCTAGATTTTGTTGTGATTGTAGTGGGAAGTGTGGACTAGAGATGAGCCTGTCTTCATCAAGGATGATGTGGTAGTACCAGATGATAAGGATTGTTCATGATCGTTGGAATTTCTCCCTTACTCTTAAACTACCAAGAGGAGTTAGATGTCAGTTTTATCTAGGGTGTTCACTTCTCTCATCATGAACACCTAGTTTTGTAAAAGATTATAAATTCATACACTCAGGCACCCAGAGTCTGTTTGTTCCATCTGAGTCAATTTGTATGTTAGTTAATAATCTCATACCTACCAAATATTTTGAAAAGAACTTGTTCCTCCTCTTCTTCACTTGAGGAAAAATTTTTATTTAGTTGTGGGGGTATGATGAATTTTGTTTTGATTTGCTCCAATATCAGAGCCTCGATATCAAATACCCAATGTCAAAGCCCAAGATGCGATGTTGGATATCTGATATTGCAAGGTATAAGTCAGTCTATAAATATAGCATTTGGACACATGATTTCCATATAGTTTTTCATCAGTTTTTGCATAGAGTAGAAAAGTTTTTGTAGTTTATCCATTCCATAGTTAGAATATTTTTGAGTGCCCACATCAGGAGTCTAAGTGTGTATAGACCTTTATTCGAGCATTGATGTACGTAAGCATAGTAATATGACAAGAATAAAGATGAGCCTTTTTGATAATCCTTGCAGCATAGAGAATACATTAGTGTTTCATTTGATGCATTTATTATTCATGCACTTTACTTTAATGCATTTTTATTAAGCAATTAATTCCTAGTTGTTAATGAACACAAGCATGACTACTTTGAGCATATGTGTAGCACTTGGTAACCTAGAAACACTTAATGTTTGGTAACCCAGTAGTGCTACATGCATTTAGGATGTGTCTAAAGAGTGGAAATAGGTACTTGTGTTAGGCTAGCTAGCTAGTAAATTAATTACATATTAAATTCCTCTACCTTTCATTCTTGTTCTAGGTGATTAAACTTATAAAATACAAAATGATAAAAATCATATACCTTAGTTGCACTTAACCATATACTTGTACCTCACAAGTGGAACTAAGAAGAGAACAATCATTCCAATTATATTCCAGGTCTTAGAACTAGTGTATTTAAGAACTTAAGGTCTTCAGAGTTTGACTAGATCATGCATGAATGCTTGTGATTCATATGGTTGGGTATAGAGGTACCTTGCTACTCATCACTATTATTGGTCGATAGTGAAACAGTAAGAAATCCATGAAAACACTCATGTACATAAGAGATTAGGCAAGTACAAAGTGCATCAAATCATCTTAAATTCACACCCTTGTGAATTCATTTAATCCTTCCCAAGTTTGGAAACTACCAAGGTCACAAATTCATTAAAGTTTTTATTTATAAGGGACTTCATACTTCTAAAATATGGAACACCATAGAGTTTTGTGGATGGGTGGATGAAGTGGACTCACTACCTATTCCATGAAAATGAAACCATGTCTTAGTTACCAATACCAAAAATTAAAGGTAGAATCTAGACATTAGCAATCAAAAACATGAAGTATAAACTACCATCAATAGCAACTACAACAACATTGTGTTCTGTTGGAAATAAGGGCAAATAAGACAACATGAGAAAAACATAAGATAAACACAAATCAAAATAAAGAAAAATATAAACGAAATTGTAGAATATTCAAAAAAGATAAAACATACTAAATATGGTGTAAAACAAAAAATGGAGAAAAACAAGAAAAAATGAAAAACTGAAGAGCCACTTAAATAGATCAACATGGATGGCCATCTCCTCAATGACTAAGTTGGAAGGAGAAGATCTAAAATATTGAACATGCTTGTTCATCTAAGGAGGTGTTGTAGTCATTGGCTTTCCTAGGCTTATGGAAAGGTTTAATTTATTGCATGTTAATTAATAGTTTCTTATTTGGGCTTTTAGGTTTGTAGATCAACATGGTCCCAAAAGGAAAGGTTTCATAGATAATGTAAGGCCCTTCCCACAATGTTTGGAACTTAGCTCTTTATGGCACATGTGTGGGGTTCCAGTAAAGGACCTTGTCTCCTATTTGAAATTTTACCTTCCTTATTTTGAGGTCATGGTGTTTCTTGTTGAATGCTTTGTGCAGTTCATTCAAGGATAGGGCCACCAATCAATTCTCATCTAGCACATTAGGGTTTACCAGTCTTTCTTTATATGCTATACTAAGGTTAAGGTCAAGGTCATAAGCTGTTGAAAGTGTATGGAGCTTGGACTAAATAGGAAGAGTTGGTATTTTCTCATACACCAGCTCATAGGTAGAATAACCTATAGAGAGTTTCCAAGTTGAGAAATAGGCCTAAAGGGTATTATTAAGTTTAGTGCTCTAGTTTCTCCTATATTTGCTAATTATTCTTGTTAAGATCTTAGTAATCTTCCTATTCATAACCTCAACTTGATTGTTGGCTTGGGGGTGGTAAGGTGTTGTTAATTTATGTTCTACCCCTAAGTGTTGCATGAGTTTTTGAAAGGTGATTCTTGTAAAATAAGTATCATTATCAAAAATTAGTGCATGTGGCATCCCAAACCTATTTCCAACATTTTTTTGTACAAACTGAGTAGCTGTAGAAGATGTACAGTAGGTGATAGCTACTGCTTCTACCTACTTTGTACATTAGTCAATAGTAATTATTATGTGTGCCTTTCCATTCGACATGGGTGTGATGGGATCCATGAAGTTAATGCCCCAGATGTCAAAGGGTTCCAGTGGTTGGATTCACTATTGAGGTTCCTCCATATGAGTAGTTATCCCATCATCATGTTGGCAACATTCATAAGTGGAAACAAATTGGTGAGTTTCCTAGAAGAGTCTTGGTCGATAATACCCTACCATCAAGATCTTAATAGTCATGTGTCTCTTGGCATAGTGGCCTCCACAAGGACCTTTGTGAGAATCTTGGAGAACATGCAATTGATCAACATCAGAGACACACTAATGCACTAGGCCATTGGTGCATACCTTGTAAAGGTTTTCATTAATTTCTATGAAGCCTTTCACCTAGTGAAGAAACTGTTGTTTCTTCCTATGGTCCAACTCTTGTGGCATTTCCTAAGTGAGAAGATAAGTGACAATATCATCATACCCGTTAGGTTGAGTAGGCACTTGTTCATTTATAGCATCAACAAAGAGGAGTTTATCAAGGTATTAATAAGAAAGTGGGTTCTCCTCCTCTTTGTTTTCCCATCTTAATCAAGACAAGTGGTTGATAACCATGTTCTCAGTTCCCTTTTGATCTACCATTGTGAGATAGAATTCTTGCAAGATCCCTAATCATCGTATGATATGGACACTTACCATTGGTTTGTTCATTAGGAATAGAATTGCACTGAGCTCTGTGTGCATGAAAAATTTGTACCCAAGCACATAGTGCCTAAATTTTTCCAAGGCATACACCATCACCATCAATTCTTTCTTTATTGTGGTGTAATTTAGCCATGCACCCACAATGCTTTGGCTCACACAGTAGATGTATTAAGGACATTTTTTATCATCCAACTGTGTGAGCATTATTCCCAAGGCATAATTTGATGCATCTATCATGATATGGAAGGGTTTTAACTGATCAAGTGCTCATAGAATTAGAGTTTCTACAAGTTTTTACTTGAGTTGATAGAATGAATTCTCAGATTCCTCAATGTAGAAAAATGGAACATCCTTCTTTGTAAGATCCACCAATGGTTTGGAAATCTTAGAAAAATTATCTATGAAGCATTGGTAGTAGCCAGCATAACCAAGAAATGATTGTACATGTTTGACAATTTTGATTAGCAAGTAATTCCTTTGATGATCCTTATTTTCTCAAGGCCCATCTCAATCCTTGCTTGTGATATTCAATGCCCTAAGACAATGTCCTCATAGATCATCAAATGGCTCTTTTGCCAATTGGGTTGAAGGTTAGTCTCCACATAGCTATTTAGCACTTGCTCAAGGTGGTCTAGGCCTTGTTCAAAGGTAGCCTCATAGGTGGAGAAGTCATCCATGAAGACTTCCATCTTGCTACCAATCTCCTATTGAAAGATGATTAGGATAAGACATTGGAAGGTTGCAAGGACATTGCATAGACCAAATGTGATCTTTTTGTATGAAAAAGTTCCCTAAGTACTTATGAATGTGATTTTGGCATGATCTTTTGGTGCAATTTGAATTTGGTTATAGCCACTATAACCATCCAGAAACTTGTAGTAGCAATGCCCAGAGATGGTATCCAACACCTGGTTCACAAATGACAATGCAAAATGATCTTTGTTTATTTCCATGTTCAATAGCTTGAAGTTAATACAAATCCTCCAGTTGCCACCTTTCTTTAGCACTATCACAGGTGGGCTAACCCACTTGCTATCCATAATGGGATAGATGAACCTCACCTTAAGGAGTTTTTCATTCTTCTCCTTAACAATCTGCTTGAGTTTGGAATTCAATTGCCACTACAGTTACCTCTTTGGCTTCATGGAGGCATCTATATAGATGCAGTGCTAGCATATCCATGGATCAATTCTAGTTAGTTCATGATATGACCTAGTGAAGGTTGTTAACCATTTGTTAACCACCTTCAACAACTTCTCTTTTTGTTGAAGATCAAGATTAACATTGATTATGACCAACTTGCTATTTGTTAGGAAAGAATATTCCATTCCGATCGACAAATTTTTTATTTTTAGGGACTCCTATTTGAAGCTCTTAAGGATTTCCAAGTCTCTCCAATACGTTTTATCATGTTCATCGGAGAGTTGGTGATGAAACTGCTCCATCTCATCCATGCATTTGATGTAGGCACTCATTAAGCTCTCAGTTAGTTTCATGCATATTGTTGAGCTACTATCAAGATCAGTTGTCAACCACTAGATGCCATCCTATTTTGTGGTTGCTACGTATAGGTACCTTTAAATTTTTGACACATATACATACTACTTGCATTCTATGATAGATGTGATTTTTATGGATCATAATTTCTACACACAGTTGCACCTTGTGTCATTATACATGATGCATGGAATGTGCTTCTTCTCTATCTTCCCAAATTCATTTTCCTTGGAAATATCCAAGGAGAGGTCTTTGATTCCTAGTTGTGCATTAATGGTGCTTAAACCAAGCTCTTACCATGATGATTAGAAAGTCCCCCTTGTAGTTATAAACATGGATAATCAAGAAATCAATAAAATATGACCACCCACAAACAGTGATCACAATGTGCTCCACCAATCTGAAAAGAATAATGATGGATTGATCTACCAACTCAAGATAAATGTTGCTTTTCTAAAGTGGAGGTAGCTTCCAAGCTTTGTACATCTCATGAGATATTAGATTTACCCTAGAACCTAAGTTTAGAAGAGCCTTGCAAGGCTGATTCTAAGTAACTTGTAGGTAAATAAGGGGACTCCCAAGATCAGATCTTTTCCTAGGAAGATGGCCAACCTTAATCCAATCTGTTACTGCATGGGTCAACATGATGGTATGCACTTTGGTAGGTGTTTAATTTGAAGGGAACTCAAAATATTATGTTGAGGATGAGGATGAAGTAGGGCTATTAGCTACATACACCTATGAGGGCTTTGTAGGATTTTTGTTTTGGAAGGATGGTCTTTTTTGAATATTTTTTTTGAACCACTCGACTGAGAAACTAGTCATAAGTTAATAATCTTGGTGGAACTACGTTGCTATAGCTAGGCTGAAATTTTGCCTTGCATTCATGGATCAAGTGGTAATTGAGTTGAGGATGGAGGAATGTGTATAGAATGATGAGAAGGATAATGAATAAATGGGGACTCTCCTCTATGAGATTGGGCTTTGTAGCATTCAGGAGGGTAGTACTGATGCAAGAATGAAGTGTAACTAGAAGAGTCATGTAGAGAAATGGGCTATTGAACATAATACCCATATGGATCAGGCTATCTGTAAGAATACTACTACCTTGATGGTGGTATCCCCCATGACTATGGATGTTGCCACTGATGGTACTACTCATAAAGTTGTGGTGGAGCTTCACTTGGATAGTAGGCTTGTTGTTGGTGGAACTTCTTGAGGTTTCCTTGAGGATAAGGGGACCTTCTAGGTGGTTTCCTTCTTGCCAATCTAGGATTTAGAGCATACATCCCAAACCCCTACAAGTGTGACACAATGGGACAACATCCCATAGGATGTTTGTATTGGTAGATGTCACACCCACAATCATCACTTGATTTAGACTTTGCAACCTGTTCTACTGTAGCAACCTTACCCTTATTCCTTTGGTGGACATGTTTAGCTTCATTCCATCTCCTATGATCATGATCACTACTTTGCTCTTTGGATTCCTCAAATATTTTTAGAATGGTTTGGAACTTTTCATTCAAAAAGTCCCACATCTTGTCTACCTTGGCCAAAATGCCAGAAACAAACTTTTGAATAGGAAAGGTTTTTCATTGCACCACCTCATCAAGTGGTGCCTCCTCTTGATTGTCATAGAACTACACTTTCCTTTTTCAGATTGAAGGATCCTAGTTGTACTCTTTCAAACTTTTTCATTTTCTCAAATCTCCTTCTTCTTTGGCAACCTACTCTATCAGCCTTTCAATCTAATGGACTATAAGGTCTAAAAGTCTCCCTTGGGCATAGATCCCAAGGGTTCTTCTCATTTCTATTTGGAGCCCATCTATGATATGGTGGAGTTGCTCCCTTTGAGAATAACCATGACCAAGACATTGGTGCAAGAGAGAATAGTACCTACCCATGGCTACGTCCAAGGGTTCATGTGTTTCTTATTTCCAACCTTGGATTTACTTTCTCAAGTTGGACACTCAGGAGTATGTTTGATACTTATGGTTGAAGAGCTCAAGCATTGTATTCCATCTACATTGTACTCAAAAGGATTATGAACTGAGATAATTTCATCATTGATTCCTTACCTCTTTAAAGTTCAATAGCATTTGACATGTATCTGGACATCAAACCAAAGTCAGGAGGATTGAGATCACTTACAATGCAAGTCTAGATGTCGTCATCCACCTCTGGTATGTTGGATATATCTACATAACCAAGTCAAGTTAAATTTCAATCGTAAGAAAGAATGACATACATGCAACTAAGTCTAGATTTCTTGTTATTGGAATATCACATTATACAAACATCTACCATTCAAAGGATATAATAAAGATAAAAGAGTTTTGGAACATAGCATATTGATATTCAGGGAGGGATCATTTAAGGAAATGAATGGAATCTGAGTTTTTTAAGAAATTTATTTAACTAAGAAAAAAAGCTTTATAAAGACACTTACGAAAACACAGCCATCCAAAGAGTAGTGTGGATGTTCATAGTTCAATGGGGGAGGGTTGATAATGTGCTATAAATGAACATGCTCATCGGTTCAAAGTTCAAATGGAAAGTAAGTTGGAGTAGAGATAAGAATAGAATACAAGATGACTAAGAATATAAGAACAAGACACAATTGCAACAATAAGGTTAACAGCGTTGGTGGTGTGCAAACCTTTTTTTTATAATAAATAGTATAAACTTGGCACTCATGAGATTTATGAATACTTTTTAAAAATATTTATGCAACCTACAATCTATGTAGTTGTGGATGGTTTGAAACAAGGATTAGATACATCATCATCATCATTCTAGATTTGTATTAATAGAATGAGGTGAAGTACATGATTTTTCTTTGGCCATTTACCCCTTTGAAAAGCTAGATTTTTGTTTATTTACAATTGCTTATTTTTTACAACAACTAACTTAGAGTTAATCAAATGTTTATTATAAAATTAAATATATATAGGAATAATTTTTCTAAGATGAATTTAAAATTAAAACTAAAAATATTGACATAGTGTTATTGTTAAAGGTCTAGACACTACCATTGGAAGTTTATGTAATGTACTAGTTTTTAACATATCAAAGTATTAAACTTAGTCACAAGGTCTCAAGAAAAGGTAATTAGATATAAAAATATGGTTACAACAATAAAAATAAATCTAATGTTTTATTTTGTCTAAAGAGCTAAAGTATTTATTAGACAAACACCACATTTGTATCATGAAAATTAAATGTCAATTGAAAAAAGTAACCAACAAACATTGTTAGTAATAAGAAAAGATCACATAAACTTTTTACTAAATTTGAAAGATGTTTTGCATATTTTCCCCTTTTTTAAATGTCAAATACTTTAAAAAATTTTTATGCAAGTTTCAAAAAGCTTGGAAAATATTATAAATCATGTCATAATGATTTATATATTTTTTGAAAATGTCATTGATTAAGACTAATAGTTTAGATATTATCACATAGGAAATAGAGAAGGTGAAATCATTAACTCTATTTGTTTCATGAGAAGTTCAACAACTAGTTGTAGCCTCTATGCACCTACAACATCCACTTCATTTACTCTTGTTGGCTTTATTGAGAAAAGTTAAGAGTAAGTTTGTTGGGTTTGTTGAGAAAATTTAAGAATAAGTTTCCCATAGAAAGATTAACAAAGCATATAAAATAGTATATTAATCCATGTATTTCTTCCCTCATTGCATGAAGTTGTTGCAAAGTTGAAGCCTACATAATTTATAAGAATAGTAAAACTAGATTGAGAATAATGCCCTAACTTCTTCTATTAATCCTCTAAATCAATAAAATTTTAATACAATTACAAGTTAGTTTTTCAATTTTTTTGGGTAATAAGCCATTGCAATTTTTATCTTTAAATAAAACCAAGGGTATTTTTAATAATTTTACTAAAAAATGATTTCTTTTCTTGCCAAGAAAGTACACCTTTCTTATGTGTTACTTGTATATAATTTTGGTGGAAACATGTGATTTGATTTTCATAATGTTGAATAAGTAATCAAAATTAAACTTGAATGGAAAATTTACTCAAACTTTGATGAAATTTGGGGATAATAGTTGAGATGAAAAAAATTTCATCTTGTAATACATTGTTGATTTTACTTAAAGATTCATAATTAAAGATTTTTGGATTTTAATATATGAATTATATTATATTAAAAAAATTTATAAATTTGATGTGCAAAGTAAATATTTACAAGTAAATAATTTAAAAGTTTTCCAATACGTAATGAACTAATTTCATAATAGGTAAGGTTGGATGTCAAATTCACACCCTAATATAATCATACAATCAAGTGAAGAGACAATATGCAAATTAAAATGAAAAATAGTCACTTAGTAATGTGTTTCTTATTATTAGATGCTAAAGATAGAAATACGCAACCAGTTACCATAGAATTCATTGCAGTATTTTCCTATGTCACTTTTATGAAAATCATAGAAATAAATTTGTATAAATATGATGAAGAGGCCTAGTTTGACCTACAACATTGATGAGTCACAAATTGGCTATGTTGAGGATACCTCATCAATTGGGACACATCAACTAGGCCTGGTCGATGTAGGGCCTATTCTTGCCTATAAATACATGCCAACCTACTGTGTTTAGGGATGTTTGGTAATAGTTATAGCGAAGCTCTTGCATTTTTTAGATTTGAAAGTTAGAATATTTTTCTAAGTACCTGCGACAAAATTCATTGAGTGTACGAATATTTATTCAAGCATTTTTGTACTTAAGCACGGTAGTATGGACGACAATAAAGATGAGATCCTTAATAAACCTTGTAGCATTCTAGATAGTTAAAATGTTTTATTCATTCATTTAATTTTTTTAGTTATTTATTCAATGTTCTTTAGTAATTAAGCTAATTAATTAGTTAAGAGAGATAAGCTAAATTTCAATTAAGTAAACACATAAGTACGACTACTTTGAGCATGCATATGATGTTTGGTGATCTTAGCAATGCTTAATGCTTGGTAACTCTGCAATGTTATATGTGTTTAGGATGTGTATGACAAGTGGGATTAGATACTTATGTTAGGCTTAGTTGAACAATAGTTAGCCAATTAGATTAAAGTAAACATCAAATTACTTTATTTTTTATCTTGTTAATTTTAAGCACCAAAACCATAAAATATAAAATGATAAACATCATGTGCCTTAATTACATTTAAACTATACCTTTGAGCTTCATAAGTGTAGTTAGGAAAACAATGAATGTTCTCAACACCCGTTTACTTCCTAGGGAACTAGTGCATTGGAAAACTATAAAGTCCATGGAATTTGACTAGATCACATGTGAACACTTTGTGATTCGTACGGTTATGCATAGAGGTACCTTGTCACTCATTATTAGAGTCATTGCTGAGGACTTCATTGTTGGTGACTTCTTTTTATTTGAAATGTATGCTATCTAGGATTAGTGAACATTATTAACATCATTGGACAAACCCTAAGGTTAACATCATTCTCACATGTAATATAATCACATAAGCACATTGATATTTTATTTATTTTGCAAAATGTCTTCTTCTCACAGACGTGACGATGCTAAATTGTCAGTTCCTCAAGAATGCAAGGTGGTATATACTCATCCAGATGAGTATGTGCTTAACTTCACCTTCATCCTACGTCAAGATGAACAACTGTGATGGCATGACATGGAAGACAACATTATAATACCTCATGATTGATCTATGCTTGTAATGTTGCTTCAAAATCTTAAGAAGTTAGGCATCCAAGATCTTTACGAGGAATATATTATGCATGATTACAACTACCAAGACTACCATCCCACTAAAACACAACATAGGAGAGATTGCCACTAGGAGAAGCACCATGAGTTTGTGAAGGGAAAAAGATTCACCAATCCCTTGTTCTTGCTTAATCAAGATGATAATGAGGGCCCTCCCTCTAGGGGCTTTCAACATGAAAATTCTCCACCCATTTTTACCAATGATGGGGATGTGGCCCTAAATCTATGGTCCACTATCAATAATCCAAATTCAAGTAAAGATGGTAGTCAAGGTAGGGGCTCGGACAAGCATCAAGATGATAAGAAAACTAACGAACATGGTAGTGACAACTAAAGGGGAGTTGGAAAATACCATGGTGGTGGTAATACTCCTCACTCTTTGCCCTCTTCATATACATATTTTTCTTCCTCTTCTAGTTCTGATAAATGCCATAGAAGGAACAACCATAATGGAGGTAAATAGCGGGATAATAATGATGATTTTCAAGCCCACAATGAACAAAGGGGTAGCAAGGGACATCATCAATGACAATGAAATGATGATGATGAGGAGCCTATGTTGGCAACTCGAAGCATGCTTAACATTGCAGAGGTAGTCAAGATCCCAACTAGGCATGTGAGAGATAGTCAGATTAAGTGGTTAGGCATGAACAATATCACAAGATTTGAGGGGGGATATAACTCTAATTTGCAAAACAATGCACAAGCCTTTCAATATGCCTACACCTTATAAAACATAGAAAATGACTGGTAAAAATTGAAGTTATTCCCCAAGACACTCATTAAAGAGGTAGAAAGATGGTATCGATCCTTGAAACCAGAATCCATTCGTAGATGGAGTACCATGCTAGACCTATTAAATGAAAAATACCAAGCATACTCTAGAGTGTCTAATCTAAGAAGGAAAATCCAAGGCTATAAAAAGGGAACACATGAACCTTTGTATGTCACCATGGGAAAATATTATTCTCTATTACACTAATTCCCTAGCCATGATTATTCTCAGAGGAAACAACTATGCCACATCATAGATAGGCTTAGAGTAGAAACCAGATAAAATCTTGGGGTTTATGCACAAGGAACACTATTTGAACTAAGAGCTCATCAGATCCAAAGGCTGATAAAGTAGGTAGCAAAAGAAGAAGGTGAGTTATGAAAGAGGGAAAGTGCAAAAGAATATAATAGGGATGCTTCCATCAAGAAAAAGGAGCTCCAATTTTGTAACAAGGAGGAGCTGTCACTTGACGAGGTGGTGAACAAGAAAACCTTGTCCATCCAAAAATCTATTTTTGATATTTTGGAAAAGGTTGATAAATTATGGAACTCTTTGGATGAAAAATTCCAAACTACTATGAAGATTACCAAAGAATCCAAAGACAAAAATAGTGATCATGACCATAGGAGGTGGAAAGAAGTTGAACGCACCTATCAAAGAGGTAAGGGCAAAGCTACTGTAGTAGAAGAAGTTGTGAAGATAGACTCTAATGATGATGATGGATGTGGAATTTGTTAGTATGAACATCCTAAGTAATGTTGCCTTGTGGTGTCACACTTACAGGATTTTTCGGTGTATGTGCTAAATCCTTGACTAGCAATGAGGCAAACACCCATTGGATTTCTTTATGCTCAAGGAAATCTAAGGCAGTTCCACCAATACCAACAAGCTTACTATCCACCACAACCATATGAGCAATGCTAGTATGAGAAATACTAGTAGTGGCAACAACCATAGTCATGGGGGATACCACCACTGGGACATTAGTACCCTTACAAGAAACCAGATCCATATGGGTACTATGTTTAGCAATCCATTTCTCCATGTGGTTTTACTAGCCATGCCTCATTCCAACATTACTATTATCCTTTAGAGTAACATCGAATTCATTCACCATCTACTTGAGGGTAGCCCCAATATCCATACCATCCTTTGCACCCATCTGCACACATCCCTCCACCCTTAACCTAGTTACCTCCTACTCTATCTATGTAGGGAGAGATTTCCCTATAGTCCTAGCAATGAAATGCTACGAGGGCTATAAATTTACAATTGGCCTTTCAGCAAGTGGTTTGGATAATAGATCCAAGAAACAACCATTTTTCTTACTCAAAAATCCTTCAAAACTCTCACAACCTAATGTGGCTAGTTACCTTATATCTCTAGCACCCTCATCCTTTACGCCAAATACATTTGAGGGTTCCCTTATATCTTTGCATGGTGTGGTTCCCATCGAAAAAAAAAGAAAAACAAAAAAAAGAGGAAAAAAATCAAGATGGAAATTCAAAGCACACCCTTTAGACAAAATAACAAACTATAAGCACTAGTTATGGGACTAGAAAGACATGTTACCCATGCCTGAAGGTCCCCTATATCTAAGGCCCTTTTTCACTTCCTACTTCCCCCTAAAATAAGGAAAAATGTTTTAATCTATGGTGCATGCTTATGTTTCAAGAAGTGGGCTAGTCTTAAAGTGGCAATGTGAAGTCACTAAAAGTGGTTGGTTTTGGTTTGGACTAAGGTTGGACTTTATTGAGTTATTTAAACATAATTTCCACAAGGGACTTCATGTGATCATGATTTGGGACTCAATTCCATCCTCTTAATCATCCACTTATGCTTTCCGTCACTTATCTCACTACCAGTTTCCATGTTATGCTCAATGTCTTAGTTTGACATGTTGGAATTCTTGGATAGATTCTTCCAAGTTGGCCCTTAACTTTTCATAATCATTAATTAACTGTGGGGCCCACAAACTCCTTAGTTGAGGTTATGCAAGCATAAAGTGCATGTGCCTACTATGGGGAGGATCCACTTGCATATCTCTTGGTCTGGATAGTTAAGCTCTCCAGGTTGGCCCTTAACTTTTGATAATCATTAATCAACTGTGGGGCCCACAAACTCCTTAGTTGTTGTTATGTAAGCATAAAGTGCATGTGCCTACTATGGGGAGGACCCACTTGCATATCTCTTGGTTTGGATAGTTAAGATCTTTACCTTAGACATAACCGAGTTCTGCCAATTCCTCAACAGTATCAGATAGTATATACCCATCCCAATGAGTATATACCTGATTTCACTTTTATCCTCCATCAGGATGAACAACTGCGATGGAGAGATTTGCAAGGTAACATAGTGTTACCTCCAGATCGAGCAGTCCTCAACATGCTCCTCCATGCCTTGACACAGATCACCATGACACAACTATATGCTGAATACGTTGTAGGTGATTTTGACACAAGGGATCATCATCCCACAGAAGCACAATGTTTAAGGGAATCACAGAAGGAGAGCCACCATACATTGTTGAAGGGAAAATGGGTCCCGCACGTCCTAAGTGAAATTGGAGATGGTGAACCCATTATAACGGGTTCTCTATCGAAGGATGTTCCCCCTCCAAACGATGGTGAGGAGGTGGGGTATCATAACTTATACTCCATGATTCATAACCCTAGTTCTGATACCCATGAATGCCAACTGTTCACTGAGGGAACAAGAACACATTACAAGGACGGGCACTTGGATCATCATCACGATTGGGGCCATAGCATTCGAAGAGAAGATAAGAAACATCGTCATGGTGATGGTTCTCCTTCTTCTTCCCCTTCATCACACCATTCGCCCTCTCCTTCCATATTGGGATGCAACCATAGAGAGTATAACAGTGAGGATAAAGGTGAGCATAATGAGAGACCTCGACAAGAAATTCGAGAGAGAGGATGAGGGTAGTTAGGAGAATCAAGGCATGAATGAAGGGAAAGTAGGGAACAATGTAGACATCATAGACATCATGGAAGAGATGATCATGACGAGCCCCTACTTGCAACCCAGAGTATGCTTGATATAACGGAGGTAGTTAGGATACCCACAAGGCATCAAAAGGTTAGTTGAATCAAGTGCTTAGACATGAATAACATCCCACACTTTGAGGGGGGATATAATGCTAATCCGAAAAATCATTTATAGGAATTCCATGATGCTTGCACCTTGAAGAACATAGAAAACGAGTGGCAAAAACTAAAGTTGTTTCCTAGGACACTCATCAAGGAAGTAGAGAGTTGGTAATAGTCCTTAGAGCTGGAAACCATTAGGAGATGGAGTACGATGTTAGAGTTGTTCAACGATAAATACCAAACGTACACCAAAGTGTCTAACTTGTGTAAACAAATCAAAGGATGGAAACAGGGTTATCATGAACCCTTGGATGCTGCCATGGGCCAATACTATGCATTGCTACATTGTTGCTCGGGCCATGGCTATGCACAGCAGGATCAACTACGCCACCTTGTAGATGGGCTAAGGTACAAAACTAGGAGAACCCTTGGGACATATGCCCAAGGAAGATTATCCAAACTTAGATCCCATGAAATTCATCGCTTGTTGGAGCAAGTAGCTAAAGAAGAAGGGGAGCTACAAAAAAGAGAGAGCGCAAAAGAATATGGCCATGATCCCTCCCTTTGAAAGAAGGGAGTGAGATTTTGCGATGAAGAGGATGAGTCACCACTTGAAGAGTTGGTGAATAGAAAAACCTTGCCACTTCAGAAGCTAACAACCAAAGTGTTAGCGAAGGTGGATCAATTATGGGATTCCATAGACTCTAGACTTGAAAATATTCTGAAAATCATAGAGGAGTCTAAGGAGGAATGAGGTAGTGACTCTGATAAGAAAAAGAGGAGATATTCAGGCCTTGCACATGACAAGGGTAAGGGGAAAATAACTATCTCTAATGAAGTTGTGGACTCAGACATAGACAATGATGGTGGATGAGAGATCTACCAATATGACCATCCTAAGGGATGTTGTCCAATCATCTCACATCTACAAGAATCTGGGGTGTATGCACTTAACCTGAGACTTAACAAATGGCAAACACCTCGAAGGTTACCTTATCCCCAAGGTAACCTAAGGCAGTTCCACCAACCATTGACGTACTATCCAAGTGGAACTCCACCACAACCCATTGGGAAACATTAATAGTGACAATACCCACATTCATGGGGGATGCCACCACCGAAACAACAGTACCCTTATCGGTAGCTAGACCCATATGGATACTACATGTAGCAGCCGATTTCTCCAAGTGATTCCATGGGTCACACAACTCCCCAACGTCACTACCAAGTTCAGGAGTACTTTAGAATAACTCCTTATCCTATGGGAGACACCCCACACATGTACCATCCTCCAAATCCATCTGCCACTCTTCCGTTGATAGTTCCCATACCACCTGCTCCAACAATGCAAGGGGAACTCCCCACTCAACCATAGCAACGTAATGCTACGAGAGCTATAAACATTCAACCTGCTGCTGGTCCTAACAACCGCAAGAAGAGAAGACCTTTCTTTAGGATCAAGGTAGGCCATCTTCCTTAGAATCTCTTTGATCTTGGAAGCCCCTTAATCTATCTACAAGTCATTGGGAATGAACCACATAAGGTTCTTCTTAACTCAAGTTCCGGAGTCAACTTAATCTTATGAGAAATGTATCAATCCTGGAACCTACCCCAACTTAAGTATAGAAATATTCAACTAGAGCTGGCTGACCAGTCCATAACCATTCCCTTAGGATTGGTGGACATAGTTACCACTGTGTGTGATTGGTCATACCCAACCAATTTCCTGGTGATAGAAGTCAACAGTAACAATGGGGGCTTCCCAATTATAATGGGAAGGCCATGGCTAAGTACAATAGATGCGTATCTAGGGATCCACAATCTTTCCTTGGAGATATCTAAGGTAAATATTTATGGAAAAATCGAGAAGAAGAAAGTTCCATGCATCACATACAGTGACTCAGAGGGGGATGACATGGAAGAATGCTTAGCATCTCTTCCATGTAACCGGTGTGCCTAAGAAACACAAATACAAAAGTGCCTATATGTAGCAACCACACAAGTAGTGGACACCTAGCTAATCAAAAGAGCAGCCAACCAACATGCATGGAACCAACTAGGGGAACAACTCATGGCCACAACGAAGGCATAGATACATTAAAATATGAGTGTCCCCAACTTCCACCCCTTAACTTGAAAACATTAATTGGGAGAAGTTGGACACTCCTAAGAAATTCAAATAGGCACTCATTATTTTGGATATCTCCCTTTCAATTCAGTCATGGGGGAGATAGCCACCTATGCTAATCATTAGAGGCCTTCAGTTCTTTTAAGTTTTTTTTTACACATTTTTGCTTTACACATTTTTGTTTTACAAATTTCTTTAACTTTTATTGTTTTTATTTTACAACATCGTTACACTTTTTCATTTCTTTGTGTGAGTGTGTGTGTGTGTGTGTGTTATCCATCTTATATGTTTGTCATCCCATAAGTGTTCTTAATGATGGTATGAACTATTTTTCCATCTGATTACTAATGTTTGGTTTTTACCTTTAAGTTACGATGTTGATACTAAGGTATGGTTCTTTTGATATGACAGGAAATGAGTCCACTTCATCCATTCATCCATAGATTTCTATGGTTTCTCTTGGATTGGAAATGTATAGTCCCTTATAAATAAGAACTCTAATGAATCGGTGACTGGATATTTCTCAAACTAAGGAAGGACTCAAGGATCGAAAAGGGTGTGACTTCAAGGGAACTTGATGCATTTGTGTTAGCCATTCCCTTGGGTGCTTGGATGTTTTCTTCTTGAGTTTTCTTATCATTTCGACGTTACCCAATTATTAGGAAGCTGAGTAAATAAAAATAAGAAGTCTTTGCATGGTGTGGTTCTCATGCATAAACACATAAAACAAAAAACAAAAACAAAAACAACAAAAAAAATAGTGCGAATTCAAAGCACACCCCTTAGACGAAATAATCATTGGGGCTACAAGAACTAGTTATGGAACTAAAATAAACATGTTCCCTCTAACTAAGGCCCTTCTCTCTTCCCATTCTCTCCTCCCTCGTTTCGTCGGAATAGTAGTGGCTCTTGGGTAGAGGCATTCTTGTTACTTCGAGTGGATGGATTAGCCGAATGCATTGATGCAAAGTCACTAGATGTGGTTTGTTGAGGCCTGACTTGGAATGGGATATGCTAAGTCACATTAATCATGAAACACACAAGGGGCTGTACACCACCTTGTTCTTGAGATTCCATTGCATTCTCTTCTTTCCATCATTCTTCCTCCATAGCCCATCTCATTGTCGGTTGTATCATTAGTGTATATCTTGGTTGATACATTGTTTTCTTTTTGGTAAATTCTTGTGGTTAATACTTTAACTCTTGCTCCAAATGACATTCCCAGAGCCTACGAACTCTTTAAATGTGGGTTTGTTAGGGCATTAAGGGCATGAGCCTACTTTGGGGAGGACCCACTAACATTCCTATTTGGTGCACCAGTTAACTTCTTTCCCCTAACATTTTTGCAATCCATTTTATTTTGTTCATTTCCATCTTGACATCCACTTTATCAACGTTACCATTGTATCTTTTTATCCATCTTTCTTATTCCTTCTCTTTTTCCATTCTCTCACTACTGGAGGTTCGTGATTATTCATGGGGGTATGGGGCCCAATTTTTTTAATTTTCTCCTAACCCCTACACCTTTGGTAGTCACCAATATTATATCTCCAGATCCGCAATCAGCCATACCACAACTCAGCCAATGGACTTACACCAAAGCAAGGTGTCAATTGCATTGAAATTCATTTACACTTGCTAATATCAAGACTATGTTGTGTGTGCAGATGGAAATCATGACACAATGGATTGGATTTAGAGGAAACACTTGGAATGGATCGGTGCTGAAGCAACTATGCAAGGAGAAAGATCAATGACACACTTACATATGGACAATAAAAGGCACAATCTTGGCATTGGCAGCAACAACACTTCTTTCTCTCTCTTCTCTCTCAGCTACCAAATGAGGCCTGATGTCAAATGTATAAGGTGTTCACTCTTGTTGTCATGAACACCAGTTTTGTCATGTCTTGTAATGATGATCCATTCACATGGCATCCCATTAGTTCCATTTTGAGTCAATAATCCCATACCTTCTCAATATTATTGTAAGGAACTTGAGGAAAATTTTTTATTCAGTCATGGGGGTATGATGGAACACGATATCGTCACGATATCACATATGCGATATTGCGGCCGCTGCGATATCGCATCCCTCGTGATATCGTGTACATGATATCGCATCGTCCCCTGCGATATCGCATACTTGATATCGTGGTGCACCACAAAGTCTATAAATAAGAGGTGGCTATTCCTTGTTCATCATTCTAGGCCTAGACCATAGTGAAACTCTGGTAGTTTTACCTTTCCAGAGATAGAATATTTTCCATGTGCCTTTAGTAGGAACTCCAAATTGAACGAATCTTTATTCGAGCAAATATTGTACCTAAACACAATTTTGTGTATGGAAATAAAGATAAATTTCTTGGATAAACCTTGCAGTGCATGGAATAGGCTAAATAGGAATTTATTTATTATTATTTACTATTTATCATTTAAATGCTTTATTAGTCATTAAATCTCTCTCAACCATTCTCTCCTAGTTAAGTGCCTCAGTACAACCACTTCAAGCACGTGCGTTACGCTTGGTGATCCCAGCAACAATTAGCGTTTGGTAGCCAAGGTTGCATTGGTTCAGGGTGTGAATGGTAAGTGGGAACAGATGCTAACACTAGGTTAATTAAGACTTAGTTAGTAAGTTAAAGTTAGTTAATTAGTTTCTTCACCCTTCACCTCATTAGCATAGGAGATAAAACATAAAAATACATAAAAATCATATACCTCGGACTTAACCATACACCGTGACAACTACAAGTCTGGGAAGACAATGAATGATTAACCTTAAGTGTTCCATGAGGCGTGTAGGCACTTAGTCTACGGAATTTGACCAAATCATGCGTGTAATGCTTGTATTCGTATGGTTGAGTGTTGGGATACCTCGCCACTCATCACTTGTGATGGAAAATGTTAAACTTAAAGTTATCAAAGCAAGATTCACCGATCAACAATCAACTACTGAGAACCTAGCCAAGAGAATGAATACTTATAGGGAGTTGCAAAATGCAATTAGGACATTCAACATCGAGTGCAAATAATTCGCTACCTAGTTCATTAATGCTAAAGCACTAGTTCATTAGTGCTCATTCCTATCCACATTGGTGAAGCTATGTGGACCATACACGACGCCAGGAGTAAGGAGGTGAAAATGAAAGCATTGCTAGATGATTTTCATCTTCCACCAAAAGTTGTAGTAGTAGTAGGACAACCATAACAACCTCAACTTCCACATGTGCCTAAAGTTGGAGAAGGTCTATCGAAGCCTTAGGAGCCTCCACTACCTAGGACCATGTGATCTTCTCAATTTTCCTCACACCATTAGCGGACGTGTTATTCAATTTTTGTTTGGTGTTTAATTATGTGTCATGAACACCACAAATCTAAAATTTTGTTGATCTATACACTCGAGCACTTATTTTTATCATGTTAGTTTTGTTGTGTCATGTGCTAGTCAATAACTCCATACCTTTGCAATTTTGTAAAGAACTTGGGTACATGTTTTCATTTAGTCGTGGGGGTATGATGAATCACAACTTGGTCACATTAATCAGGCCTCATCAACTAGGCCCCATCGATGCATTGTTTGATACGTAGATGTGGCCCCATCAATGCAAGGCCTATTCTTGCCTATAATACATGCCAACCGACCATGTTTAGGGATGTTTGGTAATAGTTGTAGCAAATCTCTTGTAGTTTTTACATTCAAAATTTAGAATATTTTCCTAAGTGCCTACAACAAGAGTCATTGAGTATATGGATCTTTACTCAAGCACTGTTGTACCTATGCATGGTAGTGTGTGTGGCAATAAAGATGAGATTTTTGAATAACCTTACAACATTTTAGATAGGTTAAATGTTTTATTCATGCATTTAATGTTTTTAGTTATTTATTCAATGTTCTTTAGTAATTAAGCTAATTAAGTAATTAAGAAAGATAAGCTAAATAGAAATTAAGTAAATACATATGTACGACCACTTCGAGCATGCATATGATGTTTGGTGATCCCAGCAATGCTTAATGCTTGGTAACCCAAAAATGTTATATGTGTTCAGGATGTGTACAATAAGTGGGATCGAATACTTATGTTAGGACTAGTTGAACAATAGTTAGCCAATTAGATTAAAGTAAACATTAAATTACTTTATTCATTATCTTGTTTCTTTGAAGCACCAAAACCATAAAATATAAAATGATAAAAATCATGTGCCTCAATTACACTTAAACCATACCCTTAAGCTTCACAAGTGTAGTTGGGGGGACAACGAATGTTCTCAACACCCCATTTACTTCCTAGGAAACTAGTGCATCAGAAAACTATATAGTCTATGGAATTGAACCGGATCGCACATGAATGCTTTGTGATTTGTATGGTTGAGAGTAGGGGTACCTTACCACTCATCAGATGTGGAATGACATTTTCTTTTTTAGTCTTGTCTCATTTCTTCATAATTTTTTTTATTATTATTTTTAAATTTTATATTTTTGACATGGTATGGGAGCTAATTTCTGATCTTCAATGTTTTTCCTACTTTTTCCATCATTCTCTACCTTGATGAGCACTAAGGTCTTTCTATAGTCATCATTCCCTCTCCTATTCTACAATTTGCTACATGAGTGATACTTGTGAATGTTGGTAAACTATCACTAGGATGTGGTTTGGTCATGAAAGCCAGTGAGCTCCTGTTGCATACTCACACCAATTTTGGTATTACAGCTTCTTTGTTTTTGGTAGTTATTTATTTTGTATTTTACACCACAATTTAGATGTTGATATGTGAAGTACATAAAAGCTCCAACTCCTTTGTATATTTGGCTTTCTTGCTAATGATTCATTTCAACAAATATTCTAGAGCACCAACCATTTTCTCCCTTTGATTATTATAGTGCCCTTATTTGTGATATATTAGGGTAAATTGTAATTTTGGTATTAGTGCTATCATAGTTTGAGGGAGAGATGTTCTACCACTTAGCCATAAATTCAGTTAGTTCCTTAGGATGGTAGTTTCTTATGCCATCCCATGCAAATCATGGGAAGAAATTACATATAAATTTGATGAATAGGCTAATATGAAAGTGCCTCATTGTATGTATGGAATTTCATTTTTGTTCTTTAGTTTTCTCTTCTTTCTTCATACTTTTTTTCCATTATTTTTATTTTGAATTTTAAATCTTTTATATCAGAAACATAATACACACAAGTACTATTCAAGTAAATGACAACACATGTAACGTTCAATAGTATTCAAGGAAATGACAAATAATACTAAAATTGTAGCTCTCTATTAAGTTGCTATGTGGTTAAATAAAAAAAAGAGCTTGAAGGTACTAAAATTATTTAGGAATCAAAGATCTAAAATACTTTTTAAAAATCTTATAGAACTTTTAATTTTGTATGGATGCATAGTTGATGAACATGTTTCTTCGTCTGCTACAATGTTGGGTATCCAATGTTAGGGTCTTGGTGTGATGTTGGGTATCCAACATTGGGGGGAGGGTGTGGTAGTATAAATATAGCACTTGGGCTCCTGATTTCACAGTCAGTTTTCAGTTTCTAGTCAAAGTACTAAAGCTCTTGTAATTTGTTTTCTCCAAGGTTAGAATATTTTTTGACTGCCCATAAAAGGAGTCTAAGTATGTACAGTTCTTTGTTTGAACACTAATGTGCCTAAGCATAGTAGTGTGACAGGAATAAAAATGAACTCTTTTGAAAATTCTTGTAGCACTGAGAATAGATTAATGTTTCTTCTAATGCACTTTGCTTTAATGCATTTAAATTAAGAAAGTACTTTCCAGAAGTTAATGAACACAAGCACAACCACTTTAAGCATACATATAGTACTTGGTAACCCAACAACACTTAACATTTGGTAGCCCAGCAACACTATATGTGTTTAGGATGTGTCCAGGAAAGTGGGACAATTACTTGTGTTAGGCTAGCTAGGCAGTAGATGAATTATATCTTAAATTACTTGACCTTTCATTCTTATTATAGGCAATCAAATTTATAAAACATAAAATAAGAAAAATCATGTATCTCAATTATACTTAAACTATACCTTGAGCCTCACAAGTGTAGTTGGGAAGACAATGAATGTTCTCAATGTCCATTTCACTTCCTAGAAGAGCTAGTGCACTATAGTACTATAGGTCCATGAAATTTGACCGAATCGCATGTAAACACCTTAGTGATTTGTATGGTTGGGTGTTGGGGTGCCTCACTGCTCATCATTGGCACCATTGTCATGGACCTTTTGTTTTCTTCATGTGCTATTTAGAACCTAGTAAAATTATTTAAATCATTGGAAAAAACCTTAGAGTCATATCATATTTTATAATTACTACAATAAAATCTTCAACCACATTGCATTTTTTCTCATCTACTGAAAATGTCTTCTTCTCACAAGAGAAATTCTTCATCCAAGTCTGATAAAGCTTATTAGTGAATGCCTCAATAGTATCAAATAGTATATGCTCATCTTGATGAGTATGTACCAAACTTTACCTTCATCCTACACCAAGATGAACAACTACAGTGGCGTGACATGGAGGACAACATTATGTTGCCACCCAATCGATCTATTCCTACAATGCTCCAACAATTTCTTATATAATATGATCTTCAAGAATGTCATGCTAAGTATGTTGTGTGAGATACTAATGCTATGGATTATCATCCCACTGAGGCACAATGTCTACAAGATTGGTGGCTACAAAAATGCTATGAATCTTTGAAGGGGAAAAGATTTAATGATTCTCATTCCTATTATACCAACAAGATAATGGAGAACCCTTCTGTGGGTGTTTTCCATTCAATGAAATTCCTCTCTTTGACTTTGGTGAAGGAGGTCAAAACAAGAACTTGTAGTCCACAATTCACAATCTTGGTTCTAGTAAAAATGGATCCAATGACAAAGAAGGATCCAAAGGGGCAAGTTAAGACAAGGATGTAGACAAAAAGCAAGATCATGACCATGGTCATGATCGTCAAAGAGGTGGTAGTAGGCACCATGATGGTTCTATTTCTCCTTCCTCTTTACCTTTGTCATCATCATCATCTTCTTCTTCTAACTTTGACTATGACCATAGAAGATAAGACCATGATGGAGGTGACTAAAATGACTGATGGAACTAAAATGATCAAGGGGACCATCGAGAAAGGCAAGACCAAGGGCACAAATGTTCAAGAGAGGCACATCACCATAAAAAAATGGGTAGTTGAGGACATCATAGGCACCATGATCAAGGCCTTGATGCACCTTTGCTTACTACCCAAAGTATGCTTAATATTGTAGAGGTATTAATAATTCCAACAAGGCATGTAAAGGATAGTCAAATTAAAAGGTTAAACATGAACAATATTCCTTGATTTGAAGGAGGATATAAATTTGATCCATAGAACCATCTCCTAGATTTTCAAGATGCATGTTCCTTGCAGAACATAGAGAATGAATGGAAAAAACTTAATTATTTCCCCAAGATACTCATCAAAGAGTAAAGAACTAGTATCAGTCCTTAGAACTAGAATTTATTAGACGATGGAGTACCATGCTTGATATGTTCAATGATAAATATTAAATGTACTACAAAGTATCCAACTTAAGAAGGTAAATCTAAGGATAGAAACAAGGAACATATGAAACCTTAGATGCCACCATTGGTTGATACTACTCCCTAATGCACAAATGTTCTGGCCATGGTTATTCTCAATTGTATCAACTTCACCACATTGTAGATAGGCTTCGATCAGAAACAAGGAGAACCCTTAGTGTATATGCCCAAGGATGACTATAAGAAATGAGTGACCATTAGATACAACAATTAATTGAGAAAGTAGCCAAAGAGGAGGGAAAATTAAGAAAAAGAGAAAGTGCAAAAGAGTATAATCATGATCCTTCCATTTGCAAGAGGGAGGTTCGATTCTATGATAGTGAGGATGAATATGCATTTGATGAGGTGGTTAATAGGAAAATATTTCCATTCCAAAAATTTCAAGATGAAATTACAACCAAGGTTGATTAGTTATGGGACTCCATGGATAGCAAATTTTAGGTTGTCCTAAAAGTTGCTAAAGGGTCCAAAGAATAAGGTAGTAATCATGAGCATAGGAGGTACACAGAAGTTGAACATGCTTATCACAAAGGTTAGGGAAAGATTGCTGCAATAGAAGAATTTGTAGATAGTGAATTAGATGATGATGGTGGGTGTGATGTTTACCAGTATGTACATCCTAAGGGATGTTGCCTCGTTGTGTCACACTTAGAGAAGTCTGGGATGTATGCTTTAAATCCATGACTTACATAAAGGTAAAAATCTAGAAGATTACATTATCCTCAAGGTAATATCAAGTAGTTCCACTAGCAACAACAGTATTATCCAAGTGGAGCTCCATCACAACCATATGAGCAATATTAGCTATGGAAGTAACCACAATCATGTGCACTAGCACCACCAAGGCAACAATACCCTTACTAGTAGTCTGATCCATATGGTTATTATGTTTAACAACCATTGTCTCCACATGACTCCTCTAGTCATGTCTCTACTTTCCAACCTCACTACCACCCTTCAGGTTATTATCGAGCCCATTTACCACATGAAAGAAGGGATACCACCTCTTACCCTTATCCTCCTCCTATCCCTACACATGCTCCTCCTTCACCTACACAACTACCACCTACTCCACTTATGCAAGGAGAATTACCAACTCAACCGTAACAACATAATGCTATGAAGGCCATTAATCTATAGCTAGTTCATCAATTGGATGGGTTGAACACTTGATCAAAGAAAAGACCCTTCTTTCAACCCCACAATCCACCTAAGCCCTTAATTGCACTCACGGTTGACAACCTTGTCCCTGCATCTTTCTCTGTACACACTACCTTCAAGTCCCTTTCAAATGAAAATTTTCCTAGGATCCATACCATCATGCTTACTCATAGTATATCTAATTGGATTTGTGTTGAAAACCTTCCTAGGAAATTAGCTGATCTTGGAAGTCTAATTTATTTGTAGATTACTGGGAATGAATCATGCAAGGCTCTTGTTGACTCAAGTTTTGATGTCAATCTAATTTCTCATGAGATGTACACTACCTAAAACCTACATCCTCTCAAGAAGAGAAAGATAAGATTAGAATTGACAGACTAGTCCATCACTATTTCCTTAGGACTAGTAGAAGACATCATGACCATTGTCTATGGGTGGTCTTATCCTATTGATTTCTTAGTAATCAAAGTGGAGAATTGCAAAGAATATTTTCCAATCATCATGGGAAGGGCTTAGCTAAGCACTGTTAATGCAAGTATTGGCATCAAAGATCTTTCATTGGAAATATCCAAAGGAAATGCATTTGAAAAGATCAAGAAGAAGAGAGTTCCACGCATCATGTATAGTGATATAGGGTGCAATTGTGTGTAAAAACTCTAGGCCATAAAGAAAGAATCTATCTCTACATGTGAGGAGTGTGTACCAGAAGCAAAAATTCAATGGTATCTATACATAGCAGCCACAAAATAGGAGGGCATCCTATGGTTGACCATTAATTCTGAAAGCAACACACTTTGCATGGAACTGACTGAGAGCCTGACATGCACCTATGTTGTAGGTATGGATGAACTAGAGCAAGTTCATCACCAACTCTTTGATTATACAAATGATAATACTCACTAGGGAGAGTTGGAGATTCCTAAAAATTTGAAGAAAGATCCCCTTAAACTAAAAATTCTATCAATCTAAATGGAATACGTGTTTTTGAAAAATGGGAAGTTGGCCATGATTAATGCAAATATTTCTCCAAAGTAGAAAAAGATGTTGTTGAAGGTAGTTGAAAAATGGTTAGTAGCTTTTTCTTTGGTCATATCTTGAACTCACAGGGATTGACCCTAGGATATGCCAACATTGCATCTACACTGATCTGGCCATGAAGCCAAAACAATAGCCACAGAGGAAGTTGAACCCCAAATTGAAGCAAATAATCAAAGAAGAAATCGAACAACTCCTCAAGGTGAGGTTCATTTATTCCATTGTGGATAGTGAATGTGTTAGTCCTCTCATAATTATGCCAAAGAAAGGAGGTAAGTGGTGGGTCTGTATCAATTTTAGGCTATTGAATATGACAACATTTAAAGATCATATTCCATTGTCATTTGTTGATCAGGTGCTAAACAAAATATTTGCACATTGCTACTATAGTTTTCTAGATGGTTATAGTGGCTATAAAAAAATTCATATTGTACCAAAAGACCAAGCCAAGACAACACTTACAAGTCCTTGGGGACTTTTGCATATTGCAAGATGCCATTTGGTCTATGCAATTCCCCTACTACAATCCAATGCTTGGTTCTGAGCATTTTTCAACAATAGATTGGTAATGGTGTGGAAGTATTTATGGATGACTTCTCCACCTATGGAGCTACATTTGAGCAAGCCCTAGACCGCCTTGAGCAAGTGCTAAAGTGATGTGTTGAAACCAACTTGTAGCTCAATTAGCAAAAAAGTCACTTAATGATTGAAGACAACATTGTATTGGGGCATAGAATATTGTAAGAAATAATTGAGGTGGACCCTAAGAAAATAAGGGTCATCCAAGGAATAACCCACCAAAAAAAAACTCTCAAAGATGTTCAGTCATTCCTTGGACATACTAGCTACTACTGGTGATTCATCGAGAATTTCTCTAAGATCACAAAACCATTGGTAGCGTTGATAGTGAAAGATGCTCCCTTTGTCTAGAACATGGAATGTGAAAAAGCATTCCAATAGCTAAAAGAAAAATTTGTAGAAACTCTAATCCTAAAAGCACATAATTGGTCTAGACCATTTCATATCATGAGGAATGCATCAAATTATTTCTTGGAAGCTGTGTTTACATAGTTAGATGACAAAAAAATCCATATTATATCCATTGCACTTGTCGAAGCATTGTGGATGCATAACTGAACTACACCACTACAAAAAAAAATTGATGGAAATGATATTTTCTCTAGAAAAGTTTAGGCATTATGTGCTTGGTTACAAGGTGTACTATAGTGCCATCCACTTACTAATGAACAAGTCAATGATGAGCCCCCATGTCATATAGTGGCTAGTGATCTTACATGAATTTGATCTTACAATGGTAGATCGAAAAGACACTGAGAATGTGATCACTAATCACTTGTCTCGATTGCAATGCAATGACAAAGAGGAAGAAAATTCATTATCTGATATGTTTCTTGATGAACTCCTCTTTGTTGGGGCTATAAATAAATAATTACCCAATGAGCTAAAATGGTATGATGACATTCTCACCTATCTTCTCACTTAGGAGATGCCACAAGGATTGGACCATTGGAAGAAATAGCAATTTCTTCACTAGGTGAAACACTTCATGGAGATCAACAGACATCTCTATAAGGTATGCATCAATGACCTGGTTCATTAGTGTGTCCCTAATGCTAATCAACTACACATTATCCAAGATGCTCATGAAGGTCCTTTTGGAGGACACTATGCTAGTAGACACATAGCGATTAAAATCCTAATGGTAGGGTACTGTTGGCCAACAATCTCTAGGGATGCTTACCATTACATCCACTCTTGTGAACAATGCCAATGAGATGGTGAAATAACTACTCAAATCGAGGGACCTCAACAATGGATTCAACCACTGCAATCCTTCAACATTTGGGGCATTGATTTCATGGTTCCCATCATGCTCATGCTAAATGGAAAGGCATACATCATAGTCACTGTTAACCATTGTATGAAATGGGCAAAATTAATAGCTATCATCAACTATACATTTTCTATTGTTGCTCAATTTGTACAAGAAAATGTTGTAAACATGTTTGGTGTGCCACGTGCATTAATTTCTGATAATAAAACTCACTTTACAGGCACTACTTTTTGGAAGCTCATGCAACACTTGGGAGTTGAACATAAACTCTCAACACCTTACCATCCCCAAGCTAATGATCAAGTTGAGGTTACCAATAAGAAAATCACAAAGATACTAACAAGAACTATTAATAAGTATAGGAAGGACTAGAGCACAAAACTCAACAATGCCCTTTGGGCCTACCACTTAATATGGAAACTTCTTATAAGTTACTCTCCCTATGAGCTTGTGTACAACAAATCATCAACACTTCTTATTCAATTTGAGCTTTGTATACTTTCAATAGCTTGTGACCTTGACCTTGACTTAAGTCTTGCCCAAAAAGAAAGACTAATGAATCTCAACCTGTTAGATGAAAATTGATTAGTAGCCTTATCATCTAACAAGTTGCATAAGGCCTACAACAAAAATTGTCATGACCTAAAAATTAGAAAAGTCAAATTTCAATTGGGAGATAAGGTTCTCTACTAGAACCCCACACACATACCTCAATGAACTAAGTTTCAAGCATTGT
>MNCI01000579.1:0-56253 GCA_015680685.1 Gnetum montanum | reverse complement strand
TCAATGACCTAGTTCATTAGTGTGTCCCTAATGCTAATCAACTACACATTATCCAAGATGCTCATGAAGGTCCTTTTGGAGGACACTATGCTAGTAGACACATAGCGATTAAAATCCTAATGGTAGGGTACTGTTGGCCAACAATCTCTAGGGATGCTTACCATTACATCCACTCTTGTGAACAATGCCAATGAGATGGTGAAATAACTACTCAAATCGAGGGACCTCAACAATGGATTCAACCACTGCAATCCTTCAACATTTGGGGCATTGATTTCATGGTTCCCATCATGCTCATGCTAAATGGAAAGGCATACATCATAGTCACTGTTAACCATTGTATGAAATGGGCAAAATTAATAGCTATCATCAACTATACATTTTCTATTGTTGCTCAATTTGTACAAGAAAATGTTGTAAACATGTTTGGTGTGCCACGTGCATTAATTTCTGATAATAAAACTCACTTTACAGGCACTACTTTTTGGAAGCTCATGCAACACTTGGGAGTTGAACATAAACTCTCAACACCTTACCATCCCCAAGCTAATGATCAAGTTGAGGTTACCAATAAGAAAATCACAAAGATACTAACAAGAACTATTAATAAGTATAGGAAGGACTAGAGCACAAAACTCAACAATGCCCTTTGGGCCTACCACTTAATATGGAAACTTCTTATAAGTTACTCTCCCTATGAGCTTGTGTACAACAAATCATCAACACTTCTTATTCAATTTGAGCTTTGTATACTTTCAATAGCTTGTGACCTTGACCTTGACTTAAGTCTTGCCCAAAAAGAAAGACTAATGAATCTCAACCTGTTAGATGAAAATTGATTAGTAGCCTTATCATCTAACAAGTTGCATAAGGCCTACAACAAAAATTGTCATGACCTAAAAATTAGAAAAGTCAAATTTCAATTGGGAGATAAGGTTCTCTACTAGAACCCCACACACATACCTCAATGAACTAAGTTTCAAGCATTGTGGGAAGGACCTTACATCATTTAGAAAACTTTTCCTTCTAGGGCCATGATGATCTACAAGCCTAAGAGCCCAAACAAGAAATAGCTAGTCAACATCCAACAAATCAAACCTTTCCATGAGCATAAGCTAGCTAATACAACAAACACCTCATCGGATGAACAACCACACTCTATATTTTGGATCTCCTCCTTTCAACTTAGTCATGGGGGAGATGGCCAATCATGCTAACTATATAAGTGGCTCCTCAATTTTTCAAATTTCTGTTTTACACATTTTTTTTTGTTTTATAACTTTTTATTTTACACATTCTTTAATTTACATCTTTTTGTTTTCATGTTATTAATCTTTTCTAATTTTTCTTTTACACCATCATTAGTACATTTGTGATGAGCAGCAAGGTACCCCTACGCCCAACCATATGAATCATGAGCATTCATGCACAACCCAGTCAAGTTTTGAAGATCACAAGAACTTACGTACATGGAATTCTAGCTAGCAAAACCTCCATTAGAATGGTTGTTGTCCTTTCAACCTCACTTGTGACATTCTTGCATGATGATTAAGTGAGACTGAGGCATATGATTTTTATGTGTTTTCTTCTTGTCTTTAAAGTCTAGTTCTTCTAGTGTAGGAAATGAAAGGACATATAATGTTATGATTACTCTACTCTAGTACTTAACTATCCCTAGTATAAACAACCAATCCCATCCTCTGTGCACATCCTGAGTGTGTCCTTACCACTAATGGGCTATCAGATGTTAGGCGCCACTGGGTTGCCAAGTGTTACATATATGTTCAGGATGGTCATGCTTATGGTTCTCATAAACTATAAAAAGTATTGTAACCGTAAAGTGAAAGCTTCTAAAATTATTAAAATATTAAAATATTTTAACGCTTAAGTATTTTAATCCAAATCCTACAAGAAATGCTCAAAAAGCTCATCTTTATTGTTGGTCACCCCAATGGCTTAGGTACATTAGCACTCAAATAAAGAGTTGTACACTCTTCAAACTCCTACTATGAGCACTCGGGAAATATTCTAACTTTCATGGAGGCAAACTGCAAGATCTTTGCTACAATTTGAACAAGAGATGCCATAAATGCGATAGGTGTAGTAGGAAATGGACTCTGTGTCAACGAGGCCACATCAACAGCTGAAAAGATGTGTCGATGGGGTCACATCAATGTGGCCACATTAACGAGGCTTCATTAATGCAACCTAGTTGACATAGTGACTGAATGCTTCATCATACCCCCACGACTAAGTAAAAACTCATCCTCAAGTTTGTTACAATTTGGAAGGTATGAGGTGATGAGCAACACACATAGAAAAACATATCAAGATACCTACTAATGCTAATAATACACCAAGTGCCTGAGTGTATGGAAGAAATTACAAAACTATGATGTTCATGGAAAAAAAATTCAAATACTTTGACAACAATGGATGCACAACCCTGTTGAGTTGCTGAAGCTACTAAAGAAGGTCATACAGTGCTTGGTGGCAGTGGCTCTGACGAGCCCTCACAAACTTCAGGTGCATGTGGTGCTTGAGGTGGTGGTTATGGCTATCCTATGGCTGTTGTAGATTTTGGAGGCAACTAGAAAGCTTCCAAAAAAGCCCTCATTTTTTCTTCTTTACTTCTAGGGTCATTCATGTTCTAAGTGGCTTCGCCAATGTGTGCTAGAATAGGAACATCCCATGGACATGGAAGCACAGGGAAGAGCTTTTTTAAGTTAACAAACCAGGCCACAAATTGTTTTCATTTGATGTCGAATGCTTGGACTAATGCTTGTAGCTATTGGTAGTCATCCATCCATTAGGCCAAGTTCTTTGCAACATAGCGTTTCCCTTCAAAGTAGGTGTAGAGAACTTTGAATTCTACATTTACAGTTTCTAGCTTTTACTTTGTCTCCTTATGTGCTTTGAACTCAGCCTCATATAACGAATACAAGGTGGACACTTGCTTCTCAAGGTCTGACTATGGCCTCCTAGCTATGAGCATGGCTAGGTTTGCATAATGGAGATTGGCTAGTTCCATGTATTCTATCATTTCTTCAATCTGTAGCTCCTTGAGATGAATCTCAACCTGGTTGTAGGCATTTAACCCATCAAAGATGGGTTGCCACACCTCGCCTCCTTCCTTGAGCTGTTGGAGGGATTGATTCATCTTAGCCTTTGCGACTTGGATTTCTTTTTCATCAATTTATTTTTGCAATCCCACGTGGTCCCTATAGTGGTTTTTCACCCATTCAAATTTGAGGGCCTCATTCTTCCAAGAGATGATCTCAATGGCTTTCTTTTGTCACAAGGCTTAGACTTCCTCCATTGATAGATTGTGATTCTTAGTAGCTAATCTCCTTACATCGGTGTTTATCCTAGCTAGCTCCTCCTGATGTTGGCAGATAAAATCTTTCATTTATTAATTTTGAAGACCAACATTGCATAGGTGATGAACTTTAGTAGTTAACTCAACATTTTCTTGGTGAACCTTTGTCAAGTCCTTGTTTAGATGATAAGAATGGACTTCCACTAAGGATTTGTCGAAGATAGCCAACTCTCAGTCGTACTCAACTATTTAAAGCTTGGTTTGAAGCTATTGAAAAGCTTCATCTTTGGTGAGGTCATGGTTAAGTATAGTTGGGTTGGCCAGTTGGGCGCTTAGTTGAGAAACCTCTAAAGCCAAGCGTTGATTATCAACCTGAGCTGCTTCAAGTTGGCCCTCTATGATAAGGCACTTGCCCTTTGCTGAAAGTAGCTCCAACTAGGTTGCAATGATGTTTTTTGGAAGGTCAAAGACATCTAGAAGTAGTTGCCCAGTTTCCACTAGTCAGTTCAAAAATTCTTCATGTTGTGCTATATTATGTCTGCCACTCTAAGTCCCTATAGACGTCTACACATATCTGAGCCCATGTACATCTAGTACAGGCATTGTAGGTGCATTTAGAGCCATGGAGATTGTACCAGTGAATAATTCTACAGTGACTTCCTATCCTTGGTGCTACATTACTAAGGAAATTGCCCCTTCACCCTCCTCTAAGCGCACCGAGAAGGTAGTAGCATTTCCTGAAATTTCTAGGAACAATTGTTGAGTCATCGACACAATTACTTCCTAGGTGTTAGGGTCTGCTCTCATGGGCACTTGTGTTCACACGACTGAAAGCATCAGTCCTTCCTAGACACTTGCTCTAGATGGCTCAAGGTAGGGTAGTACACTAAAGGGTATCCATCACCATTGTTTCCCACCTGTTGCTCCTGTTGGCATAGGAGCGTCTGTCAAATCTCACGTATGTGCTCTACGAATGTGCACAAGCATCACCCTATTTCTTGTGTGGACGATGAAGGTGGTGGCTAGTATTCCTCCATTCTTGTTGTGGTGGGTGTTTTCTCTTTCATCATCTCACACCATGAGGTAATTGAAGCATGATGGAGTATGTCATTAGCATATTGGGATATCCCTGCTCGTTTGCATAGTTTTTTGATCAGGTAGGAAAAGGGTAGATCTTTCCTTCCACATTTGTTTTCCACAAACCATTTCTCAATTTCCAAGAAGAGTAACTATGGAAGGTTGATGAGAAATAATGTGGCACATGTGCAAGTAGAGAAGGTGGTGACTTTGTTGGGTCTTACCATTGGATTTAAGTGGTAAGACATAATTTTAAAGTAGACTCATTCTGTGGTGGTCAATGCACCAAACTCTTTGCAGTCCATCCCATAACATCACCTAGTCCACTTTGCTTTCACTTTGGGATCTACTTGTTTGGAAATTTCTACCACATTAGCCCCAGTCTTACGCAACCTAAGGGCTTTCAAAATTGCCTTTGCAGAGTAAGATACATGAATATCTTTGATTCTTAACCATGACGCTGATTGCCGATTTGTCCAGAAGAGATAAGTTTCCCCCAAGTACCACTCACCACTAGATGTGATGATTAGCCACATGGGAGAATTCTACATTTGTGTTTTAACTTTCTTTGGTGCACTTTCTAGGAATGATCCAAATTTTAACTATTGAAGGATCATTCGTTGTAGCTCCTTTGGCTTGATAGCATTAAGTCAAGCCTTAGTCAAGGTGACCTCAAGCCTTGGCACTCTTGCTAGAGTATTGTCCCCATGCGATTGTTCTATGGGAACCTCTTATTCAGGAATCTAATGAACAGATTCCAGGTCATGTTCCTCTCAAAGAGGGCTAGTTGCATGTGAGCCCTCTATGTGCTCTTGAGGTTGCGTGCCTCATCCCCATCTAGTTCTAGGTCACTTCTCATAGGGTTGTGATGGTCCTTCCTCCCTCGGACATCTTGGTTTTTGTGCCATTTGGAATCACAACATAACCATGAATTAAAATGTGTGTGTGTTTCCCCAAAATGATAATAAGATACCTTCTCATGATGGATTGGCTATGACAGTGACACATACATTTTGTTTGATCTAAGGTGGTGTTTGATTAACCTTAGGTGTTTGGATTATCCTAGGGTGAGTTTGATTAAACCTAGGTGTTTGGATTACCCTAGGGTGCATTGAGTTTTGATCAACCCGAGGGTGTCCTGTATACATAGCACGCTACATTGACACAGCCCCATTTACATGGCCTTGTCGAAGCAGTGCTTAGACCCCTATACACACACACATTGTGCCTTAGAATGTTTTCCATTTGCTGATAATGCTAGGGGATTTTTTCAATTTTTTTGTGTCCAATATCCTTCCCAAGCACATTACTATCCTACCACTTATCCACATCTACCTATTCCTTCACTCTTTTTCTACTGGAGGTATGCTCTACATCATGGTGGCCTAGGGACACGATGGTTAATGAAAACTTATTGTGCCCTAGGGTTAATCAAAACTCAACGCACCATAGGGTTAATCAAAACTCAACGCACCCTAGGGGTTAATTAAAACTCAATGCACCCTAGGGTAATCCAAACACTTGATGTTACTCAAACTCACCCTAGGGTAATCCAAACACCTAGGGTTAATCAAAACTCAATGCACCTTAGGGGTAAATCAAAACTCAATGCATCCTAGGGTAATCCAAACACCTAGGGTTAATCAAACACCACCTTAGATCAAACAAAATGTATGTGTCACTATCATAGCCAAGCCATCATGAGAAGGTATCTTATTGTTATTTTTGGAAAACATGCACACATTTTAATTCATGGTTATGCTATGATTATAGATGGTACCAAAACCATCACAACCCTAGGAGATCTAACCTAGCACTAGATGGGAACGAGGCACACAACCTCAAAAGCACGTAGACGGATCACATGCAATTGGCCCTCTCTGAGAGGAACCTGACATGGAATCTGGTCATCAGATTCCTAAAGAAGAGGTCCCCATAGAATACTCAGATGGGAATGAGACTATAGTAAGAGTGCCAAGGCTTGAGGTCACCTTGACTAAGGCCTACCTTGATGCTATCAAGCCAAAGGAGTTGTAACGAATGGTCCTTCAAGAGTTAAACTTTGGACCATTCCTAGAAATTGCACCAAAGGAAGTTAAAACCTAGCTGTAGAATTCTCCCATGTGGCCAATCATCATGTCTAGTGGTGAGTGGTACTTGGGGGAAACTTATCTCTTTTGGACAAATCAACAGTCGAGGTCATGGGTAAGAATCAATGATATTCATGTATCTTACACCACAGAGGAAATTGTGCAAGCCCTTGGGTTACCTATGATTGGAGTTGATGTGGCAAAAATTTCCAAACAAGCTGATCCCAAAGTGAAAGCAAAGTGGACTAGGTAATGTTATAGGGTGGACTACAAAGAGTTTGACGCATTGACCATAGTGGAATGAGTCTACTCCAAAATTGCATCTTACCACTTAAATCCAATGGTAAGACCTAGCAAAGTCACTACCTTCTTTGCTCGTGCATGGGGCCTTAAGTGGGAAATTTCCCATCAACCTTCCATAGTTACTCTTCTTGGAACTTGAGAAATGGTTTGTGGAAAATGAACATGGAAGGTAAGATCTACCCTTTCGCTGCTTGAATAGAAAACTGTGCAAATAGTTAGGGATAGCCCGATATGCTAATGACACACTCCATCATCCTCCAATTATCTCATGGCATGAGATGATAAAAGAGAAAACACCCACCACAATAAGAATGGAGGAAGAGTAGCCACCACCTCCACCATAAACACAAGCAACAAGGTCGGGCTCATGCACGATCACAGAGTAGATATGCAAGATCCAACAGTCACTCATATGCCAACAGGAGCAACAGGCAAGAACCAATGGTGGTGGAGACCCTTTGGTGTATCACCTTGCCTTAAGCCATCTAGAGAAATGGGCTCAATTTGTGAGCCTACTGGAGAGAATAGGTCTTATGCTTTCAGCTACATGGATACAATTTTCCACGAGAGAAGACCCTAACGCCTAGGAATTAACTGTGTTGATGACTCAACAATTGTTCCTAATATTTTTAGGGAATGATGCTACCTTCTCAATGTGCTTAGAGGAGGGTGAAGGGGAAACTACCCTGGTAATGCAGCACCAAGGATAGGAAGTCACTATAGTAGTAGTCACTGGTACAATCACCATGGCTTTGAATGCACCTACAATGCCTGTATCGAATGTACATGGGCTAAGAGATGTGCAGAAATCTATAGGAACTTAGAGTGGTAGAATCAGTGCAGTAAAACATGAAAAATTATTGGACCAATGAATGGGAACTAGGCAACTACTTCTGAATTTCTTTGACCTTCCAGAAAACATCACTACGACCTAGTCAAAGCTGCTCTCGATAAAGAGCAAGTGCCTTATCATAGAGGGGCAACTTGAAGTAGCTCAAGCCGAAAATCAACACTTGGCTATAGAGGTTACTCAATTGAGAGCCCAACTGGCTGACCTAACTATAATTAACCATGATCTCACCAAAGATGAATCTTTTCAATAGCTTCAAACGGTTGAGTATGAGTGAGAGTCGGTGATCTTTAACAAGTCCTTAGTGGAAGCTTGTTCTTATCATCTAAATAAGGACTTGATAGAGGTTCACAAGAAAATGTTGGATTAACCACTAAAGTACATTTCTTGCATAATGTTGGTCTCAAAAATCAACAAATAAAATATTTTATCCACCAAAAGCAAGAGGAGCTAGCTAGGGTAAACATTGATGTAAGAAGATTGGCTACTGAGAATCACAATCTATCAATGGAGGAAGTCTGAGCCTTGTGATAGAAGATAGCCATTGAGATCATCACTTGGAAGAATCACTTGGAAGAATGAGGCCCTTAAATTTCTACCTCATGTACCCTTACACTTTCTCTCAACAACATTCTCATCCTTCATCTCCTTCTACATTGCCACCAACTGTGCCAAAAGGTTTTGCACCACAACATTAACCCATGAACGTTACTTGTGTTGCTACTATCAATAGTAGTCAGAAACCTCCACAATGCTGAAAGCATACTTTCTTTAGATGTGACTATCGAAAGGGCCACCATAGTTTAGAAACCACTACATCTGCCAACTCAGCACAAATCCAACACTGTGGTGCATCTTCCTCTTTGAACCCAATGCCTCATGTTACCTTATCAAGGTCGTCACTCAATACTCCAACAACCATGAGACCTAATGAATATAGCCACGTAGGGAGACATATTGATCCTTGCATACCATCTTACGTTCATGGGTTCCATAGTGGAGCAACTCCTTATCAATTAACTACATCTTATGACTTGCCCCACTATGTCAACTTTGATCAAGTGTGTGCACCCAAATTTGGGTACATTCCAGCCACCACATCAAAAGACATCCAGTGGTTTGGACATGACCAGAATCTAATATTTCCAACATGCATGGATTCACATTTTCCATTTCTTAATTCTAGCCATGCCCAAAAGTTTAGTTATAGGGGGTGTCCCCCATTCTAACAACAGTAGAATTAATAAATGTCTTCCTTTTCTTTAATTTTACAATTTTTTGTTTTCTAGTTTTTCATCTTTCAACTTATTGTTCTATCTTTTTGTCTTTTTGTATTTTTATGAGTAATCTCATCTATGAATAAAAAACTCATGTGACTTGTTGGTTGAGGTGTTGTTCCATGCTATCAAGTCTCAGGTGACTAATTATTTAAATAGTGAGCCCACAACATCCATTCACCCATTCTATTAATAAGAGGTTCTATCTTGGGTACAATGATACTCATAATCATTAAAACTTAAAGAAATTTTTTGTTATTATGCCTAGAACAAAGAAGGATGGACCAAGAGGGAATGATTAGGGTGTGACATCAAGGGGAATTGTGGATTCTCATTGGTGGCCTTTGTAGGAGTTATCATGTAGCTTGGTTGTACTAAGATCCTTGTAGATCTAATGAAAAATAGGAGCAAGAGTAATCCAAAGGCACTCAACTAAAAAATAATAATAATGCTATTCTAGGGGATTCCACTAGAAAGACATGCACCCATGCTTGAAGGTAGGCAGCTTCTCTGGATAAATAAATACTTCAAAAAAAAGAGCAAGAAGAGTGTGCCAAAGTGGCCACACAAAAAAAAGAAGAAGAAGAAAAAGAAGAGATCAAGATCAAAGTGCCACAAATAAATTCCAAATCACTCCTTCCTTGAACAAAATGTCAAGTGATCGTACACCTTGCTATCATGGTACTTTTATTGTTGTCTATCATTGGGAAAAAAACAATGCAATGTCACTGATTAGAGGAATAGACTTGATCTTCTTTTTTGAGTGATAGGTTAATGACACATTAATCATGCCTTAAACTGAGGATTCATTGTGCCTTGAGTCAGTTAGCTCATGCCCCAATCTCTGCAACCCCTTCTACAATTTGCCTCATGTCGTTATTCATGTAATTGTGACTTGTGTCTTGTATAGAATTGAATTCATATATCATCATGGTGGTATGAACATGTGTGTGTTTTTTTGCATCGGCATAGATTACATTTGACCCTTCTAGTGCCTATAGACATTTTAAGGTGTGGTTACACAAGGGCATTATAGATTCAAACCTGCTTTGTGGAGGACCCACTTGCATGACTTTTGTAATTTGTACTTGTTGCACACTATCACATCATCTTATACCATTTGAGTACTTCATTGCCAAATCAATTATTTCCTTTGTCATCATTTTATCAAACGTTCCTCAAAACTAGGTCCTTTTATGTGTCACCGAAACAAACTAGGTCCAACATTAAACTTTTAGGATAACTTCCTTGAAAAACTTTCTAACTCTAAAATCACACTAAGCAAAGAATTCAAAATTTATTAAAGGCAATGAGTAAGGTATGAAATCATTGAACATTTTTCTATAACCTTAGCAACAATTGATCTTTATGTGATTATAGATGACCCCTAAAAGAAGACAAGGAGGACCTTATCAAGGTGCAACTGAATGACCTGGGGGAGGCAGAGGCCAAGGACCTCATGCAGAACATGCATAGCAGAAGGCACAATCATTCAGCATCCATCATGAAACTCCTATTACTACATAATCTATCCAAGAAAAAGGAGGAGAGGTCAAGGATTGAGCTTATGAAGAAGAATGACGACTATTTGTGGCATGACATGTTAAGGTCAATCAAGTGTTCTCATAGCTGCTGTGTCCATGGAAAGTGCCGACTCCATCAAACATTGGAACATCAGTATGGATAGCTCATAATCCACAGATAGAAGAGAAGAAATGTCATGCACTTCTTCAATGGTATCAATCTTAGAAGCTTGGCACATAGAACAAAGAAAAGGCACCTATGGAGGAGCCACCACTACCAGGAACCCCATGAGTTCCACAAGTTTTGTCTTTTGTGTCTATGTCCAAATTTTGTTTAATTCTCCACTTCGACATGAATAAATTCCTTATCAATTAATAATCCCATACCTATCTACTATGTAATCAATTGAACTTGTTCCTCACATTCCTTGACTTGAGGATGAGTTGTTATTTAGTCATGGGGGTATGATGAGTCATGGTCTGTCAGGTCCTATTATTGGACCCCTGTTATCGAAGCCCTGATACAAGATACCAGGTCTAATGGGTCTCAATATCGAACCTGCGTTAACTAGGCCACATCGACGAGGCCCCGTCAAAGTGGCCCTATTTACGTGGCCCCATCAACACATCTTTCCATGCGTTGACGTGGCCCTGTTTATACAAAGTCTATCTCTGGTTATAAATAAGTGTGCAGTTGCCAAACTTAGGATCATCTTTCTAGCAGTTGTAGTGAAGCCCTTGTAGTTTGTTCCTACAAGAGTTAGAATATTTTCTCAATGCATGCCCATAGTGTGATGCTTGTAATTATATGGAACCTTTATTCGAGTGTGACATACTTGGACACACACATGATCGGTAATAAAGATCGAGATTACTTCATCATTGCAACATTCACTTAGTTTTAATTATTTAATTGTTATTGTTATTTATTATTTTCTTAGTTAATATTTCTTTACCATCATTTACTATTCCTGTTGTTAAATGCAGAATGAGTTTGACTTAATCATGATCATTTAAGTGTGACTACTTGGTTACCCAATAGCATACTTAGGATCTGCGCTTGGTAATCCTAATAGTAGTTGTGCACAAGGTCCAAGATGTGTATGGATGATTAAGGAATGGATGATCATCGCACTTAGACTAGTTTAAACTCTCTCCTTCCATGTCCCATTAGCTTAGATTCTCTCTCCCTTTTTCCTCCTAGCTTAATTGAAGTTATTTTCCATTGCCTCTAGGAGTAGCATTAGGTTAGAAACCACATCATACACCTCAATCTAAACTAAAACTTACGTGACAAAGAAAATACTAGTCTAGGTGGGAAGATAGCAAACTGCAATCAACGTGTAATGATCTAGATACCACAACTAGCCCATCTGCGAAGTTCGACTAGATTGTGCGTGAACACTCATATTCGTATGGTTGATTGTAGGGGTATCTTGCCACTCATCAGATACCTAACATTGCACTAAGACCTTGATGTCAAATACCTGATGTCACGGAAAACAAAGAATCATGTTCATCATAATTCCACGATTGAACAAAAACTCATCCTCAAGTGTAGAAGATGAGGAACAAGTTCCTTACAAAATACTAGGTAGGTATGGGATTGTCGACTGACATATAACTAACTCAGATGGAATAGAAGAACTCTGAGTGCCCAAATGTATGGAATTACAAATTTTTACAAAATTGGATGTTCATGATAAGAGAAGTGATCACCCTAGATAACACTGGCATCCAACGCCTCTTAGCAGTAGAAGAATGAGAAAGAAGATCCAACAATCATGAACAGTCCGCATTGTGTGGTATTGCCACATCATCCTTGGTGGAGATAGTCCTATTTCCAATCCATGCTTCCCACTAGAATCATAATAGAATAATGAATTAGTATGTAATGTTTAACACATAGTTGTTAAATGCCTTGTCTTATTGGTGGTTACACTAAACTAGGTTGTGATTGTAGTAGATTGGTTCCTTTAGTAGTGTTAGCAAGAAGGTTGAAAAATAGGGTAAAATAGATAAGTGGTCCATTAAATTTGAAAAAAATTTAACACAAGGAAAATATTTAAGAGGGTGTAAGAATTTACAATAATAAAAAGGAAAGTTCACTAAAAAATGTTTTGAATATGTGCATAATTGGATGTCATTGATGGGATAAACAAGAAGAATTTGATTGTAAGAGTGTTTAAGAATAAAGAACTTAACTAATCCAACCAAAATATATGCAAGTGGATCCTCCACAAAGTAGGTATAGGCCTTTAATGCCCTTTCATAACTTTAAATTAAAGAGTCTATGGACTCCATGTATGATTAATGGTCATAGAAAGTTAAGTACAAAAACATGGAAGAAACTAAATAAGAATTCCAACACATCAAACTAGGACATTGAACCAGAACGTGGAATAGACAATGAGGTGAGATATGGAAAGCATAGATGGATGAGAGAGAGAGGAATGGAGTTCCTAATTATGATCACATGAATTCCCTTGTGGATTTTGTGGTTAAATGACCTTGATAAGATCCATCCTTAGTCCAAACCAAAACCAACCACGTTCAGTGACTTTGCATCACCATTCTAAGACCAGTCCATCCCCTGAGATACAAGAGTGCTCCCACAGAACAACCACCATTCCTTATTAAAGAAGAAGTAGGAAGTGAAGAAGGGCCTTAGTTAGAAGGGGCTAGTCCCATAACTAGTTCTTGTAGCTTGTTTATTTTGTCTTAGGGGTGTGCTTTGAATTCCCATCATTTTTTTGAAATGGAAACCACACCATGTAAAGACACATGCATTTATTTTTTCCAAGGGTGTGCTTGGAATCCTCATCCCTTTTTTTATTTTTTATTTCTAATGAGAAGCACACCATGCAAGGACTTATTCAACTTCCTTTTATTAGTCAACATAGAACAATAAGAAGTTTATGAAAACACACATGCACCTAGGAAAACAGAAAAGCACAAAGAAAATCACATGAACCTTTGAATCCTTCCCAATTCTGGAAACTACCAAAGTCACAAATTTAGTAAAGTTTTATTAATGAAAAAGGGACTTTAAGTTTCCAAAAGAAAGAAATCCATAGAGTTTGTTGATGGGTGGATGTTGTTCACTCACTGCCTATTTCATGAAAAAGAAACCATGTCCTAATTATCTATAAAAAAATTCAAAGCCAAAAACTAGACACCAATAATCAAATAACAAAAGTAGTGCATACCACCATCAAGCAACGCATTACCAATGTACCTAGAATTTATTAACAAAAAGTTATAAAATCACACCAAATAAAATAAAAGAAAATATAAAATAAAGTGTAAAATATTCAAGAAATAGCAAATTGATGAAGCATTTAGTTGCTATGTCGACTAGGCCACATCAACAAAGCCTCGTTAATGTGGTCATGTCAATGTGACCCCATTGATGCATCGTTTCAAGCATTGACGTGGCCTCATTGATGTAGTGTCCATTTCCTGCTATAAATATGCATGCACCCACTACATTTATGGCATATCTTATTCAAATTGTAGCAAAGCTCTTGTAGTTTACCTCTATGAAAGTTAGAATATTTCCCAAGTGCCTATAGTAGGAGTTTGAAGAGTGTACGACTCTTTATTCAAGTGCTAATGTACCTGAGCCATTGACATGATCGACAATAAAGACAAGCTTTTTGAACATTCCTTGAAACATTTGGATTAAACTACTTAAGCATTAATTTTTTTTAATATTTTTATAATTTTAGAAGCTTTTATTATGATTATCACTTTACAGTTATAGTGCTTTTTATAGTTTATGAGAACCATAAGCACGACCATCCCGAACATATATCTGACACTTGGCAACCCAATGATGCCTAACATCTGGTAGCCCAGGAGTGGTAAGGACACACTCAAGATGCGCATGGAGGATGGGATTGATTGTTTATGCTAGGGATAGTTAAGCGCTAGAGTAGAGAAATTGTAACATTATATGGCCTTTCATTTCCTACACTAAAAAAACTAGACTTTAAAGATAAGAAGAAAACACATAAAAATCATATGCCTCAGTCTCACTTAACCATCATGCAAGAATGTCACAAGTGAGGTTGAGAGGATAATGATCGTTCTAACTAAGGTTTTTTTTTTTTTTCTAGAATTCAATGTAGGTAAGTGCCTGCGGTCTTTGGAACTCAACCGAGTCACATGTGAATGCTTGTGATTCATATGGTTGGGTGTAGGGGGTACCTTACCACTCATCATTGGTGCCATTTCTAGGGACTATTAGTCTTTCATGCTTGGTATAGCCTTAGCAAGATCCTCACTCACTTCATTGGAACGAACCTAGAATGTCAAAATCTACTTACACTAAACGACTTAGGTAACAATACGACACACTTAGTTATTGTTTACCACTAATATGTCTTCTTCTCATAGGTAAGAAAAATCCAACCCACAAGTGCCCTAGGAATGTTGGGTAATATATGCTCATCAAGATGCATATATACCCAACTTCATCTTCATCTTACATCAAGATGAGCAGATGCGATGTCGGGACATGGATGGCAATGTTAGATTGCCCCTTGATCGATTAGTTCCTAGAATGCTACTCCAAACTCTCACCAAATTGGGCATCCAGGACCGAGTGGAGGAGTACAGGATGGAGGATCATGATTATCAGGACTATCATCTAAATGAGGTACAACATAGGCAGGACTTACAATAGGCCAAACACCATTAATGAGCAAAGGGCAAATGGTCTAGTAAGCCTTTGTCCCTATAGACCCACCATGATGATGAGGAACATGTTCCTCACAATTCTCATTCTTCTGCATCTCTGACCCTACGTCAGAACATCCGATCCACCATACTAAATAGAGGTTCAAGTGACCAGGAGTTCCAAGATGCTGAGGGACCTCCTAGAGGAGATCATGGTGAAGGTGAAGATGGACATGATGATTGAGGCCTTCGTCATTCCCATCTTTCCACCTTAGCTTCATTAGGTTCTAAATCTGACCATAACCGTTGTAGAAGGGACTGTGATAATGATGATCAAGGGAGTTGATCAGGATGGCATGACCAAGGATGTGAGTGATTAAAGAAGGATCACTTTCACAAAAGAAGAGGCAGCAACGACTATCAAACACGTAGGTGGAGTTTGAGTTTTGGTTAGAATCTACAGTAGAGTCTACATCTCTCCCTAGCTTATAGATGTAGGGTGGTACTATTTCATCTTTACCACTATCACCACCATAGTATTCCATTGCTAAAGATAGATCTAGAAGAGATATTAGACCTCCTCAGATATATGCTAAATTTGACTTGGTATCTTATGCTCGGAATGTGGTTGAAGGTATTATTTTTAGTGAAGAACCTTCCACCTATTCAGAGGTAGTTAGTTGTGATAACTCTAGAAGTTGGATGATTGTCATGCAAGAGGAGATAGAATCGCTTCATAAGAATGACACATGGTACTTGGTGAAATTACCTAAGGGTAATAAAGTTATTCATTGCAAATGGATGTTCAAAATGAAATAAGGCACACTAGGAGTTGAAGCAAGGTATAAAGCAAGGCTGGTTGCAAATTGTTACAGTCAAGTTCCAGGTGTTGACTTCACTAATGTGTTCTCTCTAGTTGTAAAGCATAGTTCAATTTGAATTTTGCTTGGTATTGTGGCAATGCATGATTTTGAGCTTGAACGTTTGGATGTGAAGATAACTTTTCTACCTGGAAAACTTAATGCAAAAACCATATGATTTTATAGTTTTAGAAAAAGAAGATCATGTGTGCTTACTGAAAAAGTCTCTTTACGACCTAAAATAGTCACCCAGAAAATGGCATAAGAGATTTGACTCATTTATGATCACTCATGATTTCAAAAGAAGTAGTTAGGATAGTTGTGTTTATTTCAAGAAGATTAATGATGGGTCACTTATATACCTACTCTTAGTAAGGGTAAAGGGGAGATAAGAAAGGTTAAGGTCCAACTTAGTAAGTAATTTGAGATGAAATACTTGGAGGCAACAAAGAAGATACTTGGCATAGAGATTCAAAGAGATAGAAAGGTAGGTAAATTTTACCTAAATCAGAAAGGGTAGATTAAGAAAGTTCTTTATAGATTCAATATGCAAAATGCCAAACCTATTAGTACTCCATTAGCTACACATTTCAGACTTTCATTTGCTTTATCTACACAATCAAATGATGAGTTTGATTATATGTAATGAATTCCATACTTTAGTGTAGTGGGTTCCCTAATTTATGCTATGGTTTGTACTTGTGTTGATTTTCCACATGCAGTCAGTGCAATTAGTAGATAAATGGCTAATCTAGGTAAAGAGCATTGGAAAGTAGTTAGTGGATTTTTAGATACTTACGTGGATCTACTGATGTTTGTTTGCATTTTAGAAGGACTGGAGATGGGCTCATTAGCTATGTTGATTTTGATTTTTTTGGAGATCTTGATAAGAGAAGATCACTTACAGGGTATATTTTCACCATTGCTGGTTTTTCTATTAATTGGAAAGCTACCCTGTAGACTAAAATTGCATTTTCTACTACTAAGGTTGAGTATATGGCTATTATTGAGGCTTTTAAAGAAGCCATTTAGTTGAAGGGACTACTTGGTGAATTCAATGAAGATTTGCAGATTACCATAGTTTATTGTGATAATTAAAGTGCTTTTTTCCTCACAAAAGATCATATGTTTCATGAAAGAACAAAGAACATTGATTTGTGGTATCAATTTATGCTTGATATCATTGCTCATGGTGATATTGTTGTGAGAAAAGTTAGTACTCATGATAATCCTTCTAATATGATTACCAAGTCACTTCCTGTTATTAAGTTTGAACATTGTTTGGACTTGGTTGATGTTTCATGTTGAGTTTGTTTTGTTGTTTTTTGTAAAATAGGTGGAGACCTTTTGTCAAAGATTGGAGATTTGTTCCTTGTAATGGAATTTATGTCAAGGTGGAGATTGTTAGAGTATGGTGTGGTGACCTGAATTCTATTTTTGTTTTTCGACTATTACATTGTACTAGAAGTTGAAGGGTTAGAGAAGTTGAAGGGTCATTCTATTTTTGGTTTCTATTGTTACATTATACCAGAAATTGAAGGGTTAGAGAAGTTTAAGGGTCATTCTATTTTTGGTTTTTGCTGTTACATTGTACTAGAAGTTGAAGGGTCAGAGCAGTTGAAGGGTCATACTCCCCTTTATATAGTCCCTTTTACTCTCCCCTTTTGTATGCTCAAAAATCTCTAATCTAATGAATTAACTCTTTGCTTCCAATTTGGGGTTTCCATGTAAATTATGTATGTGTTGTTGTTTTGATTTCTATTTGCCTATCACGTTTTTCTTAATTTTATTATTCTACATCTAAAGTGAAGGATTTCTTGAGTTCAAGAAAGTTGAAGGGAGTTGATGATCTTTATGATCCTATAGGAGGAAAGCTTTTGAAAGATAGCTTGAAGCTTTTAAAGTGGGGAGTAGATATTTTGATAATCAGTTTTTCAAGTGGAGATATTATTGTCTTCCCTACAAACATTGCTCTACTCAAGGTAAAGAAACATTGTAGAATTTTTTAACCATAGTTTAGAAATGTCAAAAACTACAAGTTTCATTTTTAATTGAACCTCATTTTCTTTAACTTCAATTTTACTTGAGCCTTACAATCTAGCAAATCTATAGAATTTTCATGTCTCTTCAAAATACTATAGGAAATCTAGGTTGTAGCAATTAACTTTTGTTTATTGTAAATTTAAAATTTGAAAAAATTTCTTATTTTTGAATTTTTTATATTTTTCCCACCTTTTGATGTTGTAAAAATTGATGCCAACCCTTGATATTATTTTAGAATTAGACAATACATGGATTATTTTGAAAAAGTTACCTTATTCATCAATTAGATGTTCTAATTAATTCAAGGCATGAACTTCTTTCATGGCTTGCAAAGGACATGATCAATGTCAATGTGTCACATGAGTTTAGTTTGTCATAGGTAATAAAATAGAAAGAAAAATAATTTTTTTAAGGTTTCCTTGGAGTAAGTAATTGATTTTTTATTGGTTGTGTCAGGTGTATTCCTTACTAAATGAATGTTTAAAGAAAATTATATTTTACCCTCTTTCCACTTTTTTTTTATTAAGTATTTTTGTTATGGTATTGGTGTATAGTTAAATTCTTGTGCAACCAAAATTTTCCCCTATACAAACACTTTATTTGTTTTTTGTTGCTAGAAACAAGAAATTGTAACTTTATTTTTAATCTAGATTTTTTAAACATTGATTTCTCTTAAACATATTGGAATTAGTTCTCTAACATTCAATGGTTAAAACCCCCAGAACCATACTTTTGGGACTATTTATACTTACTTATTTTGTTGTTTATATGCAATAATAACCATGTGCTATTCTATGATTTTTATAGGCAAACCTTGCCCTTTCAGCCATCCAACGGAGAGAGGCCATTAGTAAGGTAATGATTATCTTCAAGGATGATACAATAATGAATGACACATTTTTAATATCAAGACTCTAACTTTATTATCATCATTGTCATTCTATCCTTGTCCCAAGAAAATGGAGTGAGCTAAATGAATTGTTTTTCATCATTCATACCTATGAAGACTCTTTAACTTTCTGTTATGTGAAAATAAATAAATTGAAATTAATTAAATCACAACATAAAATGAGTGTAAGATATGGAATTATTATGTTTCTTAATTTCTCAAGGGTAAGAAGCTGGGATGACAATTGGATTTAATTAAAGGAATGTAATATATTCACTCGATGAAACTGCTATCATGAAAGCTTTTTTCCATGATATTAGACAATATATTCAATGATTTTAATTTTGATTTTACCTTTTTAAATGACATACTTATTGATCATTATATCGATAATGCAATATATATTGGAAGACCTTTGTTATGTTTTGGATTGAAAAATGATTTTTTTAAAAAAAATTTCATGTTTATAATGTTGGTTTTTAACTTGAGAATGAAGTTTAAGATGTATTTAGGCAATGAGGATTATTTGTGTTAAATTAAGATGGGTTTTGATGAGCATGTGGTAAAGAATTTTGTAATTAATGATGTTTTGACTTATTGTAGGCAAAAATATGCTTTTTTTCTTGATCTGGATAGATATAATGAGGATGAAAATCAAATGGATAATGAGGGGAGATGGTCAAGATCTTTTAATTCCATTGTTAAAATTGCTAACAAAGATAGAGCTTTTGAGTTTTTCATATACTAATGATCTATCTTTTGTTTCCTAAGTTGTTGAATTTTTAAATTTGATCTTAGGGAAAGAGTTGGTTTGTGATCTCAATTGTTGAAATACCTCAAGGCATAGAGGAGGAGCCATAAAGACTTTTAAACCTTGACAATGAAGGCATGGAGAAGGTCATGATAACTAATGAGTGGCGAGGTACCCCTATGCTCAACCATACGAATATGAGCATTTCATGCACGATCTGGTTGAATTCCAAGGACTAAGTGCCTATGTGCCTTTGTGGAACAAGGATGGGTTGGTTGATCGTTGTCTACCCAAACTTACTTGTATGTCATGGTTGTATGGTTAAGTAATCTTGAGGCATATGATTTTTATAGCTTTTATGTTTTTATGTCTTGCGCTAATAGGGAAAGAGAGAGATAACTAAGTGACTGAACTTAACTATTGATTAGCTAGGCTTTGACTAATACTAACACCATTATCCATTCTCACTTGTCATACACATCCTGAACCAGTGCAACACTACTGGGATTACCAAATGCTAATCGTTACTAGGTTACCAAGTGTTACACACATGCTTGAAGTGATTGTACTGAGTGTATTTTAACGATTTGCTTAATTGATCAAAATGAATTGATATGCTAATAACATAAATGTAAAGTGCATAAAATAAAATAAAATAAAATAAATGCATAAGAAAATAAAATAAAAGAAATGAGTAAGAAAATAGATCTCAAGTGCTGTAGGGATGAATCAAAGAGCTTTTCTTTATTGCCATACACAAGGTGTGCTTAGGTATACAATGCTCAGATAAAGATTCATCCACACTTCAACCTCCTGCTACGGGCACTTGGAAAATACTCTACAAGAGTTTCGCTACTTGACTGCTATAATACTTCTTTCCTAGACTTCCTCTTGACTCCTTCTTCTGAATTACAGGAACCTAGGAATAACTGCTCTAATAATAATCACTCTAATAATAACCACTCTAATTATTAGAGTAACCACTCTTATCATACCCCCACTAATGAATGAAAACTCGTCCTCAAGTTCCTTACAAAATATTGGGAAGGTATGGGATTATTAACTAATTGACAATTGACAGTGGAATGGGATGATAGAATCAATGTGCCTAGTGAATGGATCAATAAGCATATTAGAACATTAGTATTCATGACCATTGTGGTGAACACTTGTACATAAATGACATCCAAGCCTTTATTTGGTAGATTTTAGAGAAAGAGAAAAAAAATGAAGTGTGTTTCCACCAATGCTAAGATTATGTCTTCTGTTGTTTATCCATAGCCACACCACCAGAATTTCTCCTCTTGTAAATGCTCTAGTTCTGGTCCATCCTAAGTGCTTCCTCTAAGCCTAGTCCATTGTTTGTATGATCACCATATGCACATACAACATAGTCACAAATGAGCAAGGATAGATAAACCACAATGCAGTTGATACCTTGCCTCGATATGAAGCGCATTGACTAAGTTATGGTTATGGAGAAAACTGGTTCGAAGATTTATCACAAGTGACTACCGAAGGTGTAGGGGTTAGGTGAACAGTAAAATGGAGAAAATTGAAATATTTGTGGTAGGGATCCCACGACTAAGAGTGAACCTCTAGTAGCTATAAGATGGAAAAATATGAGGAACAAGAAAGATGGGAAAAAATAACAATGGCAATGCCAATAAAATGGATGTCATGGATGGGGATGAAACAAGAGATGATTGATTACAAAAAACATTTAAGAAAAAGAACTTAATAATTTCATAGAAAAGGAATGCCAATGGGTCCTCTCCAAAGTAGGCTCATGCCTTTTATGCCCTGACAAACCCACAAACTAAAGAGTTTGTAGGCTCTAGGAATGTCATTTGGAAGCAAGAGTTAAAAATGTACCCACAAGAATTCATCAAAGAAAAGAAATGCATCAACCTAGAAATAGACTAATGATAAAATCAGCAATGAGGTGGAAAATGGGAAGAAAGATGGAGAGGAGAGAATGGAATGGAATCCCAAGAACAAGGTTGTGTAAAGCCCCTTGTGTATTTTATGGTTAACGTGACTAAGTAGAACTCATCCCAAATCTAGACTTAAACAAATCACATCTAGTGACCTCGCATCTACACACTTGACCAATCCATCCACTTGAAGTAACAAGAATGCTTCCACAAAAATTCACCACCATACCTTAATATCAACATCATACTTCAAAGGTAAAAACCAAACATTAGCAATCAATATGATATAATTCAATCCACCAACATGAGAACTTATTGGATGATGAATAAAAGCAATCAAGAAAACAAAAAAATAGTAAAAATATGAACAATGGTGTAAAAAGAAATAAGAAAAGTTTAAAGAATGTGTAAAAAAAATGTGTAAAACAAAAATTCAAAAAGAACTGAGGGCCTAGAATGGTTAGCATAGGTGGCCATCTCCTCCATGACTAAGTTGGAAGGAGGAGATCCGAAATAGTCAACAAGGTTGTCCATCAAGAGAGGTAGCATGTGTACTAGCTATCCTAAGCTCCTAGAGAGGTTTGGTTTGTTGCATGTTGATCAAAATTTTTTTATCTGGGCTCTTAGGTTTGTATATTGTCATGGCCCCTGAAGGAAAAGTTGCATAAATAATATAAGGTCCTTCCCACAGTGTTTGACATTTCATACGTTATGGCACATGTGTGGGATTCTAGTAGAGAACCTTATCTCCCAGTTGATATTTAACTTTCGTAATTCTTAGGTCATCATGTTTTTTATTGAATGCCTTGTGAAACTCATTAGATGACAGGGCAGCTAATCGATTTTCATCTAACAAGTTAAGGGTTACTAACCATTGTTTCTATGCTAGATCAAGGTCAAGGTTGAGGTCACATGCCATGGATAGTGTACGAAGCTCAATTTGAATAGAAGGCATTGGTAATTTATTGTACACTAACTCATAGGGAGAGTAGCCTGTAGAGAGTTTCCATGTGGAGCAGGATGCCCAAAGAGCATCATTCATTTTAGTACTCCAATCTTGCCTAAACTTGCTAACAATTCTTGTCAATATCTTCGTAATCTTCCTGTTGGTGACTTCTACTTGACTGTTCACTTGGAGGTGGTATGGTGTAGTTAATTTATGCTTAACCACTAACTGTTGCATTAATTTTTGAAAAGTTTCACCTATGAAGTGTGTATCATTATCTAAAATAAGTGCACGTGACACACCAAGCCTATTTATGAGTTGTTCTTGAACAAATCATGCAGCTGTAGATGATGTACAATCTTTAATAGTAGCTACTTTGGCCTATTTTATTAGGTAATCAATGACAACAATAATATAAGCTTTTCCATTGGACATTGGTGTAATCGACCCCATAAAATAAATTTCCAAAATGTCGAAGGGTTCTAATGTCCATTGTTGCAAATCCTCCATTCTAGAAGTCATTCCCCCATCACGTTAACAACATTCACAAGATTGGACGAAACGATGGGCATCCGAAAACAATGTAGGCCAATAATATCCTGCAAGCAAGATCTTGATGGCTATTTTTCTCCCAACATAATGACCCCCACAAGGACCCTCATGAGCATCTTGAAGAACTCACAATTGATTTATATTGAGAACACACCATCGAACCAACCCATTGGGACATACTTTGTAAAGCTTCCCATTAATCTCCATAAAATACTTTGCTCAGTGAAGAAACTATTGTTTCTTCTTAAGGTTTAACTCTTGTGGTGTTTTTTGGGTGAGGAGATAGGTAAGAATGCTACTGTACCAGTTTTCTCCATGGATGATTGATTATTCACTACACCAACAAAGAGAAATTCATCAAGGAAATGATCAAAAATTGGATGCTCATCCTCTTTGTTGTCCCCTCGCAACCAAGATAAATGATCAACAACTACATTCTCAGTGCCCTTATGATCGATCATCATTATATTGAACTCTTGTAAGATTACAAGCCATTGTATGAGACGAGGGCTTATCATTCATGAGGAACCATATTGCACTATGATTTATATGTATATATACTTTATATCCCAATACATAGTGTCTAAACTTTTCTAGTGTAAACACTACAGTCATTAATTCTTTCTCTATGGTAGTGTAGTTAAGTTGTGCACCAGTGATACTTCTACTTGCATAGTGGATGTAATAAGGATGCTTCTGGTCATCTAACTGTGTAATTACAACTCCTAAAGCATAGTTGGATGCGTCAATCATGATATGGAATGGTTTGGAATAGTTAGGAGCTTGTAAAATGGGACTCTACTAGCTTCTGTTTCAGAGTTTGGAAAGCTAATTTGCATTCCTTGGTCCACTTGAAAGGTACTTCCTTTTTCGTTAATTCCACTAATGGTTTGACAACTATTGAAAAGTTCTCAATAAATCTCCTATAGTAACCAGTATGTCCAAGAAATGATCAAATATCTTTGAGAGTTTCTGGTTGATAGGTAATTCCTTAGATAATTTTGATTTTCTTGGGATCTACCTCTATCCCTATGTGTGAGATTTTGTGCCCTAGTACTACACCTTCTTGGACCATCAAATGGCTTTTTTGCCAATTGAGCCTCAAATTGGTTTCTGCACATCTTCTTAATAGTTGCTCCAACTGGTCCAAGGCTTGATCAAAGTTTGCTCCATAAGTGAAGAAGTCATCCATAAAGACCTTCACACCATTCCCTATCTGCTATTGGAATATTCGTAGAACTAGTTGTTGAAATGTTTCAAGGGCATTGCACAAGCCAAACAACATCTATTTGTATGCAAACATTCCCCAAGGACTAGTGAATGTAGTCTTAGCTTGGCCTTCTGGGGCTATTTGTATTTGGTTATATCTGCTATATCCATCCAGAAAACTATAATAGTGATGCCCTGTGATGGTGTCTAAGACTTGGTCAACAAATGGCAATGGAAAGTGATCTTTAAATATTGCCATATTTAGTAGCCTGAAATCTATGCACACCCTCCATTTTCCTTCCTTTTTAGGCATAATAAATAGGGGGCTAACCCATTCACTATTAGCAATGGGGCATATGAGCCCAGCCTTGAGAAGCTATTTGATTTCTTCCTTAACTACTTGCTTCAGCTTAGGGTTCAATCACCTCTGCGGTTGTCTTTGAGGCTTTATGGAGGGGTTAGTGTCAATTCTATGTTGGCATATCCTAGGATCTATTCCAGTTAATTTGGAATATGGCCAAGCAAAGGCTTCCAACCATTTATTTATTACATTCAAAACTTCTTCTTTCTGTTGAGGAGCAAGCTTAGCGCTGATAATTATCAGTTTTTCATTTTTAAGGAACGTGTATTCCATATTGGTGGGAAATGGTTTTAGCTCAAGGGGCTCTTGCTTAAATTTCTTAGGGATTTCCAACTTTCCCTAGTTGATATTTTCAAGGTTAAGATATGGAAGTTGGCGGTGGACTTGCTCTAATGCGTCTATGCTATCGATGTAAGCACAAGTCAAACCCTTAGTTGGTTTCATGCATATGAGTGAACTATTTTCTTGATTAGCTATTATTCACTGGGTGTCTTCCTATTATGTGGTTGTTGCATATAGGCATCTTTGTATGTTAATCACTTATGCACACTGATTGTATGCATGCAATGCTAAACTTTGCACAAACCATAACCTCTGCATGCAATTACACATTGTGTCACTGTATGCGATGCATGGAACTTTCTTCTTCTCGATCTTTCCAAATGTATTTTCGTTTGATATTTGTAGGGAAAGATCATGAATTCCTAAGCATGTGTCAACTGTGCTTAGCCATGTTCTTCCCATTATGATTGGGAAGTCCCCCTTACCATTCAACTAAATCACTAAGAAATTAGTTGGGTATGACCACCCACAAATAGTGATAAAAATGTCCTCCACTAGTCCCAATGGGATAGTGATGGATTGGTTGGCAAACTCTAACCGAATGTTGCTCTTTTTCAATGGAGGTAGGTTCCAAGCATTGTAGATTTCTTGAGAAATCAAGTTGACACTGGAACCTGAATCCAAAAGAGCCTTGCATGGTGCATTTTCAACAATTTGTAAGTATATTAGAGGACTCCCAAGATCAGAGAATTTCTTGGGATGGTGGCTAGCTTTGATCCAATGGGTGACAACATGTGTTAGCATGACCGTATGCATTGAGTGTAGTGGTTGAGTTGAAGGAGGCATCAAAGTTTTGATTGATATTGAAGCATCTAAGAAATTAATTACTTATGATTTCAAGGGCTTGGTTGGACTATTGGTTCTAAAGAAAGGTATTTTCTTCATGTGGTTGTTGGAACCAATAGTAGGTTGAGAGTTAACAGCCCTTTTGGCATTACGTTGTTGCGACTGGGTAGGGATTTCACCTTGCATAGCTAGAGCAAGTGGTAGTGGAGCTATTAGTGGAAGAGATGCAGCTGGATGAGAAGGATAATATGCTTGTGGAATATTACCCCTAGAAGAGGGAGTTCCATAATACTTGCAGGCTTGATAGTCAGGTTGAGAAGTGATGTGACCAATAGAGTCACATGGGCAGATTGGCTACTACATGTAATATCCATACAAGTTAGGTTTTCGATAAGGATACTACTGCTTTGGTGGTGGCATTCCCCATGATTGTGGGTGCTACCACTGTTGATATTTCTCAATCAATTGTGGTGGAGTTCCACTTGGATAATATGTTAACGGTTGGTGGAAATGTCTTGGGTTACCTTGGGGGTAAGGTAACCTTCGAGGTGCTTTCTGTTTGTTTAATCATGGGTTGAGTGCATACACCCTAGACTCTTACAGATGTGAGATTATAGGGCAACATCTCTTAGGATGGTCATATTAACATATTTCACATCCACTATCATTGTCTATTTCCAACTCCACAACCTCTTCAATGATGACAACTTTACCCTTACCCTTGCTACGTGTATGTTCAGCTTCTCTCTTCTTCTTTTTTTGCGACCGCTACCTTGCTCTCTATACTCCTCTACTATTTTAAGAAAATATTGAAATCTACTGTCTAGGGAATTCCACATTTGATCTACCTTTGACGATAATTTTGATGTCAACTTTTGGATAGGCAAAGTTTTCTTGTTCACCATCTCTTTGAGTGGTGACTCTTCTTCATCCTCACAAAATCTTACTCCCCTCTTCTAGAGGGAAGCATCTTGGTTATACTCTTCCACACTTTCTCGCATCCATAGCTCATCTTCTTCCTTAGCAACTTGCTCCAATAGTCTTTGAATTTGATGGGACCTAAGCTCGGATAGTCTTCCTTGGGCATAAGTCCCGAGGGTTCTTCTCATTTCATGCCTAAGCCCATCCATGAGATGGTGTAGTTGATCCCTTTGCGAATAACCATGGCTAGGACAATGATGTAACAGTGCATAGTATTGGCCCATGGTAGCATCAAAGGGTTCATGTCCTCCTTGTTTCTAGCCTTGGATTTGCTTTTGTAGGTTGGACACTCAGGAGTACATTTGGTACTTATCGTTGAATAATTCTAATATAGTACTCCATCTACAAATAGATTCCAGTTTTAAGGATCAGTACCAGCTTTCTGCTTCTTTAGCTAGTGTCTACGGGAACAACTTAAATTTTTCCATTCATTCTCTATGTTTTGTAAGGCACATGCATCATGGAATGCTTGTAAATGATTCTAAGGATCACCATTGTATCCCCATTCAAATCATGGGATATTGTTCATATCTAATCTCTTGATCCTACTATCTTTCTTGTGTCTTGTTGGAATTCTAACAACCTTAGTTATGTCTAACATACTTCGAATAGGGAGTAGGGGTTTATCGTGATTGTCTTGTCCATGGCTTGTATTATGCCTACGTTATTTCCTGCTCTCCCTTCTTCTATGTCCTAACTCTCTAGAGTGCCCTCATCCCCTTTCCTGGCTATTTCGTCTATGACTTCCACTTTGCCTACCTTTATCCCCGTGGTATTTTTCTTTATGACCACATCCAGATATTGAAGGAGAGGGTGAAGGAGATGATGAAGGTGAAGAATAAGGAGAACTATCATCATGATGGTGTCTAATACCTTCTCTTTTACGGTCTTAGCCCTAATCACGATTGCATTCAGAATGTCCATCTTTATCATAAGTGCGTATCCCTTTTTTAGATCCTTTGTGCCCATGGGTATTAGAACCTAGGTTATGAATAGTGGAATGAAGGTTTTGATACACAACCCCTTCACCAAAGTCAAGGGGAGGAACATCGTTATGTGGGCAACTACTTGAGGTAGGCTCACCACCCTCATTTTTGCTTAAGACATGTGGAACATCTTGGGACCACTTACTCTTCAAAGACTTATGATGTCTCTCCTATTGCAATTCCCTTTGACGTTGTGCCTTTTTGGGATGGTATTCTCTCAAGTCATGGTCTTGCACAATGTATTCTGCATGTAAGTGTGGCATGGCAAATCGTGTGAGAACACAAAGAAGCATGCTTGGGACTGAACAATAGGGAGGTAACACTATGTTACCCTCTAAGTCTCGCTAATGTAGTTGTTCATCTTGATGGATGATAAAGGTAAAGTCTAGTATATACTCATCAGGATGAATATATACCACTCAAACTTATTGAGGGACTAGCGGATCAATATCATGTATATTATGACATCGATTGTTTCCTGTTTCAGACCTAGGTGGTGAGGCACTTTCATACGAAGAAGGAGACATACTTGTCTATTCAGTGTGTAATGTATTCTTGTTTATTATTTTCTCAATCAATCCTAAGGGTTCATTCCAACGATGTGAATGATTTCCTATGTTCTAATTAGCGCAAAAACAACTAAGTCCTCGGCAACGGTGCCAATGATGAGTGGTGAGGTACCTCTACGCTCAAGCATACAAATACAAGTGTTTTATGCATGATCTAGTCGAATTCCAAGGACTAAGTGCCTATGTGCGTTTGTGGAACAAAGACGGGTCAGTTGATCATTGTCTTCCCAAACATATTTGTATGTCACAATTGTATGATTAAGTAAGCTTGAGGCATATGATTTTTATAGGTTTTATGTTTTTATGTCTTGCACTAATAGGGAAAGAGAGAGATAACTAAGTGATTGATTTAACTTAACTAATGATTAACTAGGCTTTAATTAATCCTAACACCAATATCTTTTCTCACTTGCCGTACACATCCTGAACCAATGCAACACTACTGGGATTACCAAATGCTAATCGTTATTGGGTTACCAAGTGTTACATGCATGCTGGAAGTGATCGTACTGAGTGTATTTTAATGATTTACTTAATTGATCAAAATGAATTGCTATGATAATAACATAAACGTAAAGTACATAAAATAAAATAAAATAAATGCATAAGAAAATAAAATAAAAGAAATGAGTAAGAAAAAAAATCTCAAGTGCTGCAGGGATGAATCAAAGAGATCGTCTTTATTGTCATACAAAAGGTGTGCTCAGGTACATAATTCTTGAATAAAGATCTGTCCACACTTTGACCTCCTACTATGGGCACTTGGAGAATACTCTACAAGAGTTTCACTACTTGATTGCTACAAGACTTCTTTCCCAGGTTTCCTCTTAACTCCTTCTTCTAAATTAATCCCTATTGTGTGCTTGGGCACTGTATTTATAGGACCAGGAGTAACTTGGGAATAACCGCTCTAATAATAATTACTCTAATAATAACCACTCTAATAATTAAAGTAACCACTCTAATAATCAGAGTAATTTCTCTAATAATAACCACTCTAATAATTAGAGTAATCTCTCTAATAATAACCACTCTAATTATTAGAGTAACTGCTCTCATCAATAACCAATTAGAGTAGTCTTTCAATGATCATAAGTTTTTTCATGAGTATTACAAACTTGAAAGTATCATTGTAAGTCAAAGTGAACGGATTGCAATAATAACCTAGAAATTGTCTTTGTTGTAAAATGCATCATGATCAAATAAAAAATCCAAGTAGGAAAAATTTAATTTTAAAATATTTAAATTTGAATAATAAGATGTTTAATTTCTAAATGAACAAAGAACTATCTTAAGACTTGAAATAAGGGTATCAAAATTTGTAATAATTTACTATAGGAAAATATCAAGACATATAGCCATATAGCTAGCATGATATATTAGAATAATCATAAGATCTAAAAATAATTTTAGAAAGTAAAATTATATGCATTTAATGATGAATTGATTCATTTCCCCATGAGAGTTGGCTCAATTGATGATAGGGGTCTCATAGGTCGTGGTCAATGGAACTATATCCTACAAAACATAATACAATCTAATCGTTGACTTATAGAGATGACATTAATGTGAATTGCAAAGAACATTTGTATATTGCTATGTTCAATAAATGTAAAAGAAAGATATGGTACATATAATACATGAGATACTTAGGTTACTACATTGAAAGAAGAGAGAATATTTATAATTTTAAAGATATTTTATAAATATGAGAACCAAATATGAAATAACACACATGCATTGCAATCCCTTCTAGGACAAGTGGTAATGCTCACAGACACACTAATGTGTTGCAATCCTTTAAGGGACAAGTGCAATGCCCCACATGATGTAGGAAATGGCTCCTAGTCATAACCTTGATTGCCCAACACCATACCATGCAGTTATGACCTTTTGGATAAGGATGAATTATCATGGCTTAATGTGATAAAAACAAATATATAAAAAATGAAATAATTTAATTAATAAATGTGTATGATAAGTGAGGTTTTTATTTTTAGTATTTTTATAGTTTAAGGCATTCCACAAAACATAGGAAAAATCATGAGCTTTTTTCACAATGCTAAATGCTAGACTCTACATTCACCAAATGGTTTCGGGCTACAAAAGAAAGGTAGCACTTTAACAAATTCTACTTGCAGATAACTTAAAACACACATAAAAAGGGAAGAAAATTACACTTTACCCAAGGGAGAATGATCTCTCCACACAAAATTGAATGCTAAAAACCTAATATTTTTAATGAAAATCTAAGCTATCAAAAGCTGTATGAGAAACAATCAGCCCAAGTATTTATAGTTTTTTCCATGTAATGGTTAAAGATCATTAACCCTCAAGTGCAAACAAACATTCATCAATGGATCCTAGTAGTTCAAAGCCACCATTCTAATGAGACTTGGGCAATAAAGACAATGCAAGGGGTACGTCAACATAGGGGTGTCGATGTAGGTGTCAATGCATCCTCCTTGTGTCTTGCACAAAACTACCAATCGTGGAAAAAGTCGAGACTAAAGGAAACATGTCCTAAGAACAACAGGAAGCCTGAATGAGGTTGGAAACATTGTAAGAAACTTAAGACATGTACACAACCTAAAAAGGTAACATAGAAAGCAAGGATGCATGCCTAGGAGATACAAACTTCAACCAAACACACTAGAACTACAAACACATGATGCACACAACACTTATAATCCAAGGTTTATAATTAACTTAGAAAATGTCACTAGATGACCCATCAATTAGTTATTCCATTACCTAACAAGTATTCGAAAGAAAAAGATTGGTAGTTCAAATTACACTTGAGACAGCTTATTGTTTTACTTATGTTTAGCATAAGAATTATGTTGGTTATATATCTTAGGGGTACATATGGTTAAATAATTTTAGGTTCCAATACTTCTTTGATGAATTCCTTCATTCTAATAGTTTTTCTAGTAAAATATAATTTTTTTTAATAAAATAAAATTAATGACCCTTAATTTCTTAAAGAATAAACTGTAATTAATGGCAAGACATAGATGCATTAACTCTTCAAAAAATTAAGGCATATATATTCTAAAACTTTGATCATACAAATATTATCATTTATAATTCTAGTGGGATTATTCTTCTTTTGTTTAGACCTTAGAGAAAATAACTCAAATGCTTTAAAATTATTAAAATTTTATGAAATACTAAATCCAATATCAAATCATCAATATAGAGGATAGAATCTAAAAGAAAAGTCTAATGGTTTCAAAGATGGATTTTCAAGTTGTCATCCTTATAACCAATTCTAAAAAACCTCTCATCTAAGGTATGAAAAATGTAAACCCTTACCCTAATTTAGAAGTATCCTTACAAGTTTTCACTTCTTGCTAATGGCATTCTTATAACAAGAAAAAAAAAGAATACTCTTTCTAAAGAAAAATGAATGCAACAAGCACAAACAAGAAACAAATTAAAATAAAAGTTTATACCTTTTCTAAGTTGAGCTTACAAATGTAAAAGGAATTAACAGTGCAAGAGATAAATTAATTATTCAAAATTTACTAAAAGTTTTTTGACTTGAACCTATAACTAAGAAGCAACCTCTTTAAGAATCTAATATTTTAACTCCTGAACGAAGATCATGGTTATGTTTGTACCATTGAAAAATAATGATAGGATAAAAAATATAAATAGATCATGTTTCATCTAAGTCTAATCATGAACTTTGTAAAGCATCATAACAAATAATCTAACTATGTAGAGAAATCATGGAATCAAAACATTAATCAAAGAATGATGAAAAACGTAAAGAGAATTAAGAGAAGTTCATGAAAGCTTTATGAGATATGGCATAACCTTTAACTCTTATTGCTTCAAATTCTTACAATAACATCATCATCATCATCATCTTGGCCTTGTCCCAAAAAAATTGGGTCAGTTATATGAGTTCTTTTTCACTATTCACCTCTATGAATAGCTACATATTTATTTATTCAAATGCTTACAATAACATGTTTCTTTAAATTATGCTTAAATGTATTAATTTTAAGTTGGATCTTCTCTTTTATAGCTAGGAAGGTTTATAATTTTTCATTTATTAGAGGAAATGGTGATAATTAAAATTATATTAAAGGAGAAAAGGATTTAAAAGTGTTACATCAACATAAAGGATCTTGAGAAAGTTAACCAATAAAAAAAAAGACCAAGAGGAGCAAGGAAGCACCAAAACCTTAAAAACATCCAAGTTAACATAATCACTTCTATCCATATCATGAAGAAACAAGACTAGGCCATGGGAGTAATAGGTGGAATGCTAAGTTCAAACTCTTTGTTCATGAGGAGAGGACATGTTGTTTGAGGCCACATAGCTATTAGAGGATATGATGGTAACAATTTAAAATCAGAAAATATTAATGTATTATTGGATAGTATTGCCATCATGTTCTAGGATGTTAGAAATGCATCAACCAATTTTGTAGGAATATGTTAAAGAACCATGAGCACTAAGAGAAAAAATTTCCACTGTCATTGGAGCCTTAGATAGTTGATATTGATATGCACAATTTTGTCAAAGTTCACACCATAGAGAAACTAGAAATTGTAATGAGAGAAAACTCACATCAAAGAGGAAGTAATCATTGTTGAACATGCTTCACTATCAAGGATGATGAGTTGTAGCAGAACTCATTGTTTGGCAAGTAACATGGATGACCATAACTATTTTAAACCAAACGAGTTCTTTGTGTACCTAGCTTCAAGCTTGCAAATTATGTAGAAGGACATCATGGAAGAATATTAGTGTGTTTCATGCATCATTGAGCACTAAGTGTTATGATCACATGTTCATTATCTTAATTGGAATACACCATAGCAAAGTTAGAAGAGGATAGAGGAGTCAAAGTCTTAAAAGCATAGGTGAAAGTCATTCTAGGCTCTATGGAAACAAACCAAGTGTGATGGAAAAGCACAAGAATTGAAACTCATGCTAGAATAGCCATACCTTTAACAACATTAATATGCAAACGTAATAGGACCTTGCAAGCTATCAAAAATACCTTAAAATTATTAATGTTAGTGTATAATGTAAGCTATGATTAATCATGAAGATAATGATATAAAGTCATGAATCTTTTTATCAGTTTCTTTCATTTTTTTAAAATAAATTGATGGGTGGATGTTCTCTTCTTTTGTTATAATTATTCATCATTTTTCCATATTTTATTCATTTTCACAATGAAAAATGGCTTTTAATGTCCCCCTAGTATGGTCCTAATCATTTTCTATGAATTCTAGGGTCATTCCATGTTGTAATTCTTTGCATTTGATGCAATACAAATCAGCTACAAATTTTTCAAGCTTCCATTTCTCTCTCAACTTTTCATATTTTTCAAGTTTAAATTCTCAACCACTTTCAAATATTATTGTTACCAAGTTTGTTTTAGCATCAACTATCTTAATTTCATTAAGTTATGAACATTGTCATCACTCTTCATTATCATCAAAATCTTCAAAATTTTCAATTAAGATAATCAATTTGTACCTTAACAATTGAATATTTCATCACATAGAAGACCAATAATCATCAATATTTTTACCTCTTAATTCCATCACAAACTCAAGACAATTTGTTTAATTCTTCATCACAAATTGATTAGCTACTTTGGGCATCATCAACAATTCAAATCGCATTAAAATTTAAGTTTAGAATTTGCATAAACTCAATTCTTTTTGTCACCATAAACCAACCATGACTTATGGTATCATTAGTAAATAAACCATAACTCATGGCTAGTTCAATATCAAACTATAAGGTCACCACCTCTTGATAAATCCAAAAATTTTGCTGTAATGATATTGTAGTTACAATATTGTATCTACGATGTCATAGATATGTTATTGTATCTTAGCATACGTTATCATATAAACAATATTGCTGGGTGTGTGCTAGCCTATATAAGCAACACTTAGGCACATGGATCTACAGAAGATTTGATAGTATAGTAACAAAACTCTTTTAGTTTGTTTTCTTGTATTTAGTACTTAGTAGTATGTGCTTGTAGTGTGATGTTTTGTAATTGAACATAATCTTTATTTGAGTGTGATGTACTTAGATGCATTGCATGCATGAAAATAAAGATCAATATTACTCTACATCATTGTAGTAACACTTAGTTTTATTTCTGTTTCCAATTAGTTTACTATTTACTATTTTCATAGTTAATGTTTACAATTATTTGCAATTTAATTTTAATGTCATTAAGAAGAATGAGTACGATTGGTCTCGAGGATGTAATTGTAACTACTTGGTAACTTAGTAGTATTATCACTTGGTACACCCAGCAGTGTGGTACTTGCTAATCCCAGTAGTAGTTTCACAAAGTCCAAGGTATGATCAAAAGATCAAGATTGACTAATTGCATATGCTAGTTTAGATTTGTTTTACTATCACTTAGATTTAGAAACCTTTACTTTCACTTCATGTCTACTAGGAGCCCATTGGTTAATTTAACATCAATATCATATACCTCATTGTGAGTTAAACCATACACATTGATTTTGCTAAATCACATGGGAGGACCATGATCATGAATGCTAATTAATTACTGGTATAATCACATTGCCTTGTTTATGGAGTTTGACCAGGATTGTGCATGAACACTTGTATCTCATATGGTTGGGTGTTGGATACTCCATTTCTCATCATTAACACTATTGTTGGGGATAAGTCAATGTTATACTAAGGAATTAATTTTCCAAAGTTAATTGTATTAGAACCTAACTATAATCCTCACAACCTTAATATAAAGCATACTTAACAGAAACTGTCAAAAAATGATCATGTAGCTTCACATAATACCCAACTATCACTTGCCAAGGAAATAAGAAGTAGTAACAAATTTGTTGATGAAGAGAATTGGGAAAAGCCAATGTAGACATGTATTACTTATGCTCATACTAATCCATACCATCTAAACTTTACCTTCATATTTCATCAAGACAAACAAATGAGGTGTAAAGACATGCAAGGAAACATAGTCTTATCTCTTGAATGTGTAGCACTAAACATGCTACAAACTACTCTAAGGGGAATGCACTTGGACCAGATTTATGAAGAGTATCATGTTACTCAACACATGACCAAACCCTATGAACCTACAAGGAAGCAAATAAAGAGTGATGCTACTATGGAGGTCAAACATGTTCATACCAAAGGGAAGTAAGCCAACACATTTGTTATCATAGAAGAGCTTAATGCTAGTCAGATCATTTTAGAACAACTTCACTAGAACCATGAGGAGCCATTAAAGACACTTATCATTAGACTAGAAGAACCTGTCAAAGCCCAACTTCACTCTACTCTAGTAGAGACACACAAATGGGAGGCTATTGTCTCAAGGTACAAGTGGGACTCTAGGCCAACAGATCCTACTAAGTCCTACAAGGAAACTCACAAGATTCATGAAAGGAGAACTAGCCAGCACCATTCTCCTGCTACCTCCTCTACTTCATTATTATCATCAAAGGATTATGATAGGAGATAGCACAAGTACCAAGAATTTGATAGAGAAAAGAGAAGAGCTCATGGTAATCATGACTAATACTCAATGTATTTTGATTTAGAAGATAAGGAGTATGAAAGAAGAAGGCATAGAGATAGAAGAGAGGATTAAGAGAGGAACGAGCATAGAAGGGGTCACCGCTACCACAAAGCCTATGAACTTGATCATGATGATGAAACCCTTACCAACTAGGCACATGAGAGATGTTTGAATCAATTGGCCAGATATGTATAACATGCCCCAATTTGAAGAAGGTTATAATGCTAATCCTCAACATCACCTTCAAGGATTCCATAATTATTGTGCCCTTCAAAACATAGAGAGTGATTGGTAGAAATTAAAACTATTTCCTAGAACAGTTGTGAAGAAAGCGGAAAGCTAGTACAGTTTACTAGAACCTGATTTCATTTGACACTAGAGTATCATGCTTGAAATATTTAATGATAAATATCAGACCTATTTAAAAGTGTCAAATCTAAGAAAATAAATCTAGAACTAGAAACAAGGTATTCATGAGATTTTTGAGGCAGTAATGGATAGATATTATTCACTATTACACAGATGCCTAGGCCATGGGTTTTCATCAAAGGAATAGCTAAGGCACAACATAGATGGGCTAAGAAGAAAAATAAGATAGACCCTTGGGATTTATGCCTAAGGAAGACTATCAAAATTAACCATCCACCAGATTCAAATAATTATTGATCAAATGATAAAAGAAGAAGGAGAACTTAGAAAGGGGGAATTAGCTAAAGAATACAATAAGGATCCATCCATTAGGAAAAGAGATGTATGAGCTTGTCAAACCTAGGAAGAAGCAACCTTCAACCAGGTCATCAGGAAAGAGATGCTACCAATTTAGAAATCTTTTGTTGATGTAGCAACATAGGTAGCGAAAATGTGGGATTTGGTCAATGAACCATGTATAACAACAGTAAAGATTATGGAGGAGAAAGTAGAATAAGCACTCAGTGGATGAAGAGACAAAAAGAAGAAGATGGAATTTGGGAAAAAGGGAAATGTTTCTTCAGTAGCTAGGCACTCATATACCAGCTCCATAGATGATGAAGTTTGCACTGTGTGTGAGTATGAACATCCTAAGGAATGTTGTCTAATCATGGTAAATTTGCAAGAAACTAGGGCATATGCACTTAACCCATGATTTGTTCAAAATAAGATTCACAAACAATTACCTTATCCTCAAGGTAACTATATACAACAACCTCAACCCAATGTACTACCCTAGTCAAGACATTTCTATAGCCATAGGAGTAGTACCATCAATAGTGGAAGCAATTGCAATCATGGGCCATGCCAATGGTATCCATATCAATAACCTAATATTAATAGATACTATGTCCATCATCTAATCTCACTCAATAATGCAGCTATTCAAAGCCCATAGTACTATTTAGTAGAATACCACTGATTGACATCACCAAGGATTGATTTAGCAGAGCACCATGAATGCTAAGCTTGGAATTCATGATTTATCCTTCAAAATTTCCAAGGAAGATGAAGCAAGATTTATACACAGATGAAGGGTTCCATGTATCTCATATAGTGATCATGAATGAAATTGTGTGCAATGAATTTGGGCTATAAAAAAAGAGACTAAGGCATGCAATCAATGCATAGAAATAAGCTGTGTGAAAAAGTGCCTATATGCAATAGTAACCCAATAAGAGGGCACCCAATGGTTGATTACCAGTGAAGAAAAGAAATCTAATAAGTACATGAAACCACAAGAGTTGATCACCAATACCTACATTATAGAAATAGATAAGTTGGAACAACTAAGAAAAATACACTCTTATGCTTAGAAAATTTAGGAGGAATAAATAGATTGGGGACACTTGGAAATCCTAGAAACAATGGAACTAGGATCGTTGGAATTGAAAGCCCTACTGACAACATTAGAATATGAATTTTTAAATAAAAAGAAGATGGTAATTATCATTGGCAACCTAGATAAGGAACAAAAATGGAAACTACTAGAAGTACTCAACAGATGGCCTATAGCATTCACTTGGTCTTATGATGAGATCATAGGAATTGATCCATGAATTTGCCAATACTAGATCTACATGGATCCTATAGTTAAACCAAAACATCAACCTCAACGAAGACTTAATCCTAAACTCAAGGAGGTATTCAATTAAGAATTGAAAAAGTTGCTAAAGGTAGAATTCATTTATCCAATTACAAATAGTGAATGTGTAAGTCCTTTGGTGATAGTTCCAAAGAAGGGAGGAAAATGGCACATCTACATCGACTTCTAGTTATTGAATTCAACCACATTTAAGGATCATTTTCCATTGCCATTTATTGATCATGTTTTATATGCAATTTTGGGATGAGTACTACAATTCTATGGACGGGTACAACAAATACAATCAAATCTGCATTGCACTAGAGGACCAAGAGGAAACCACATTCACTAGTTCATGGGGAACATTTGCTTATAGATAGATGCCTTTTGGTCTATGCAATGCACCAAAAATCTTCCAAAGACTAGTTTTAAGCATATTCCAAAAGTAGATAGGTAATGGTATTGAATTTTTCATGGATGATTTCTCCACATATGGGCTAGATTTCAAACAAGCCCTAGACTAGTTGGAACAAGTACATAAAAGATGTGTTGAAACTAATTTGAGCCTCAATTAGTAGAAGAGCCATCTCATGGTCTAGAAAGATATAATACTAGGACACAAAATTTTCCAAAGGGGTATAGAGGTAGATCCAAAAAAATTAGAGTCATCCAAAACATCACTCAAAATCCACAAATAGTAAAATATGTGAGATCTTTCTTGGATCATACAAGATGCTATAGAAGATTTATTAAAAACTTCTTGAAAGTAGCCAAATCATTGGTAGAACTCACAAAGAAGAATGCACTTTTTAAGTGGACTGGGTCATGTGAAAAGGCATTTAAAACTTTGAAGTAGAAGCTAGTTGAGACACCAATCCTCCAAGCTCTGAATTGGTCGAGGCCTTTTCATATCATGACTGATGCGTCTAACTATGCACTTGCTACAATACTAACATAACTTGATGATCAAAAGAGACTTTACTACATACATTATGCTAGTAGGAGCATCACTGAAGCATAATGAAACTACATCAAAATTGAAAATTAAACTACATTATGTGCTTGGTTACCAGATCTATATCCACACACACCATAGTACCATCTATTTTTTAATGAACAAGCCAACAGTTAGTACTAGAGTGATAAGATGGCTTGTGATTCTTCAAGAGTTTAACATCATAATGATTGATAAAAAAGGGATAGAAAATGTTGTAGCTGATCATTTATCAAGGTTAAAATGGGATGTAGACAATTGACTAGAGTCATTATTAGATCAATTTCTCGATGAGGACCTCTTCAATAGAATAGTAAAGGCTATACATTTAACAAAACAGCCATGGACTATAGAGTAATTGATGTATTTTACCATAAAAGAGCTTCCTATTTAATTGAATAGTAAAAAGCATGAAGAAATTCCTTCACAAAGCTAAACAATACATGGAAATAAATGGCAACTTGTACAAAATTTATGTAGATGGGCTTCTTAGATGGTATGTGCCTGTTCATGATCAACAAAGAGTGTTACAAGACAACCATGAAGGTCCATGTGGTGGCCAATATTGAGGGTGTAGAATAGCACTTACATTACTAATGGTAGCCTACTTTTGGCCTACTTTGTTCAAGGATGTCCACACTTTTTCCCAATCATATGAACATTGCCAAAGAGATGGAGGAATTACAACTAGACATGAAGTGTTGCAACACTAGATACAACCGTTGGAGCCTTTTGATATTTGCAAAATTGATTTTATGAGGCTCATTCAACCAATGTCAAATGGAAAAGCATACATTATTGTGACTATGGATTATTGTACAAAGTGGGCAGAGGTAGTAGTAGTAAAGGACAGTACCACAAAAATAGCTACAAAGTTTTTCCAACATGTAGTGAATCTATTTGGAATATCCAAAATGATAATATTAGATAATGAGACCCACTTCACTAGTGCTTCCTTTAATAAACTAATGTAACAAATTGGGGTTAACCATAAATTAACAACATCATATCATCCCCATGCAAACGGTCAAGTTGAAGGTAGTAATTGTGAAATTACTAGAATACTTACTTGGATAGTTAGTAGGTTTAGACGTGATTGGAGTAAAAAATTAAACGATGTCCTATGGACCTATAGAACATCTGAAAAATTACCTATATGGTATATCCCATATGAGTTAGTCTACAGCAAGTTGCTGATACTTCTAATCCAGGCATAGCTTCACACTTAGTTACTACTAGTGAACTTGACCTTGATTTGAGTTTATCACAAAAGGAACATTTAATCAATCTAAATCTTTTAGATGAAAATAGACAAGTAGCACTTATGGGTAGTGAAGTCCACAAGAACTACTTCAAACTTAGGCATGATTCATAGATAAGAAATGTAGCTATAGCTGGGTGACAAGGTCCTCTATTACAATCCTAGCCATTTACCCCAAAGGCTAAATTTTAGACACTTTGGAAGGGATTATACATAGTACATGTCACTTATCCATCTGGTGCCTTACATATTCTTCACCCATCTAGCCCACCTAAACTTATCCTTGTCAATCTCCAACAAGTCAAACAATACTATGAGTACTCAAAGGAATCTACCCAACCTACTCACTAGTCTTCCACTTGTTCTATTTTCCATTTCCCTGAACTTCATAATAGTCATGGGGGTGTTCATTTAAAATTGTAGGTAACTTATTGGTTTTTATATTTTTTTTACAATTATTTTCATTTTTCACATTCTTTTACATTATTCTCATTCTTTTGTACTTTCTCATTTCTTCAATTTTTCACATTCTTTAATATTTTTCAATGCTTTAACATTTTTCATTCTTTATAATTTTTCATAATTTTTATCATCTTTCCCATTTCATTTATACTTTTTTTCAAGCCATTTGTAAATAATTTTTTATCATTAATAAAATACATTTAAATAAATGCAAGATGTAGACCAACAAGGTGAAATTTCTCTATGAAATCAAGTCATAAGAGACTAATTATTTGCATAGTGAGCCCACATCATCCATCCATAATACGAGGTTCTTGCCATGTCCATAATGATGTTCTTTCCATCATAAAACTAAGAATAAACTTGTGATCATTATTTCTCGACAAAAAAGTGAAGAACCAAGGGAGGAATGGATAGGGTGTGACATCAAGGGGACTTGTGGATTCTTTTTGGATTATTGTTGTAAGCTCTATTATGTTACTAAGGTTGTATTATATCCTTTTAGATCTAAAAAAAATGGGAGTAAGAGTAAAATAAGTGCTACCTTAAAAGGGTTGACACAAATAACAAATAAAAGGCACAAAATAAATTTATGGGGATCCCATAGAAAAGACATGTTACCCATGCCTAAAGGTAAGTGACTTCTTAGGAATCTAAATAAAGAAATAAAAATAAATAAATAAAAAAGTGCCATGAATAAACTCCTCCCTTAGACAATATGCTAAGTGATGATACTCCTTGTAACATTGATAGTCTTATGATTATAATTCCATGAGATGAAACAATGTGATGTCACTGGATGTGGTTTGGACTTGGTTTTAATCTTGGATAGAAAGGATAATTATTATCTCAACCACTAATAAAACATAATAATTCATTATGCCTACGGTTGAACACCTCATGTCCTAATTTCTAAAGCCCCCCATTTCATCTCATTATTCGAATAATCATAACTTATGATTTTGTATAGCATGGTGTTATTTTTTCAATTTGGTGGTATTAACATGTGTGTCTTGCTAAATAGGTATGTGTTACATTCAACTCCTTAAGTGCACAAGGACACTTTTAGGTGTGGTTATACAAGGGCATTAACGATTGGAGCCTACTTTGGGGAGGATCCACTTGTATAGCTATTGTATCTTATACTTACCAAGTGATTCCACATAATCTTGAGTCTTTCAATTCCAATAAATAATAATAAATACTTCCCATATCATTCATAGTATCTATTCTAATAACACAACAATGTTTTCTTTCTCATTCATTTCATCAATACCTCATATACTTTCATAGCCCAAGATTCCTTAATCATCGACTTTCAACACTTATTTTTCACAACTAAAGCATCATCTTCATTTCAATACTCTTTTAACATGATGCATATCTTCCAACAATCCTATGGGACTCAATTTTTTTTAATAAAAGAATTCAAAAATTTTGATTTTTCTATGATAACATCATATCTATGATATTGTAGGCACCTACGATGTTGTATTTACGATATCGCATCCATAAAAACTATATATATCATGAGGGAGTTGGAAAACATTCTCATTTCTAAATTTCATAGGAAGGGAGTTGTTCCCAATTTTTCTTTGTAACTAAGAGCTTTGACATTCCATCTTCTAGCACCCATAACTTGCTCATTATTACTCCAATTTGTGTGATTTTCGAACCTACATGATCCTAGAGTGATAAGCTTAGTCGTTGGGGAGAGGAGGGAGGGAGGTGCCCCACACAAGAATGCTAGTAAGAAAAAATTAGAGTTAATTTTTTCAAATTGCTAACAACCAGAAGGTATTATAGGGGTAAGACTAAGGAAACATATTAAGAATTTTTAAAATCACTCATGTTAAAGGCCAAAAAAATGTTAAGAAGACTTCTAATTGATCATCCACTCATTTAAAGTACTAATGGGATTGTTATTAAAAATTAAAAAATTTTCTAACTCTACAATCATAATGAACTAAGAACTTGATATAAGTAACGGTAAGAGTAAGGTATCAAATTCTTGAAAATTTATGAAAATACTCTAGTAATTCCAAAATCCTTAATTGATTATTGATGGCTCCAAAAGGAGGAGCACAAGGGGAGCTTCCACAACCGAAAAATAAAAGACCATGAGGCCATGGAAGAGGACAAGAAAGTGAGCAAAATCCACAAAGTAGAACAAGGAGAGCAAGAAGCACAAGCTTTTAGCATTCATTAATAAACTCCTTTCATAGAGAAATCTACTCAAGCATAAGCAGATGTTTCACTAGTGCCCATCTAGAGATAATAACTTACACTATCACCTAAATGCCTTCAGGCTATTTAAGAAAAATCCATCATGTTAATAGTCATTGTGGAACTCAACTTTGGTCCATTTTTGAAATTTTCTCTAGAAGCTATTAAGGCCCAACTTTAGTCATCTTCCTTCTGGCCTACTCTAACAAACAATGAAGAATTGTATATAGGTGAAACACTCCAGTTTTGGTAAAATCAAGAATCTAATGCTATGTCAAGATTGAAAGAATCGTGATATCTTACTTAATTAAAGCAATCGCACAAGGATTAAATGTGCCTAATGAAGGAATAAAGGTGGCATAGATATTAACCATATCTGACACAGATGCCATGAAGCTATGGTTTCAATGGGCATATGATAAGAAAGATAAAGACTATAGTGAATTGATTGTAGAAGAAAAGATCTATTTCAAAAGTGGCACTTATCACTTGTTTCCTACTAAGAGATTGAATCAAATCTCTACATATCTGGCTAGAGGAAGTGCAATATTAATGGGAAAGTTCAATGCAAATGTCTCTCACCTCTACTTCATAGAAATTGAAAGGTGGTTCAAGGAGAAGAAGGTAGGGAAGTTAACACTACCATTCCCTTTCCTTATCTGACAACCATAAGTTCCACCACTACCATTGTAAGATTACAGATCTTTAGTAAGTCATCTATAGAAAATTGTAGAAACTATGATTTGGGTAAGAAAAGAAGAGGCCAATCTATTTAAAGTTATTGATGATGTAGTAAAACCAATTATTTCAACAAATCCTACTAGTGGAGAAATATCATTGCATTCAAGAGGAGAGGCCTAGTGGTCACAACATATTTTTAGAAATGTCGCATCATTCCAAGTAATGCTTAAATCTAGAGAAGAAGCCATAGTTGTGTTTGTGCAACACCATGATGCAATGAGAGCCATAGAAGTAATCATAGATCACATTAAAGAATTATTTAATGTACATGTTATGCCACTAGTTGATAGTTTTGGAACCAAAGATGTTCAAATGCTAGCTTGTACCTGTTTGACTCCTATAGAACATGAAGATGTGTTAGATAGACTATTGTAGACGTGACAAGCTATGACAAATCTCTTTGATATTCCTAGTGATGTCACTACAACATAGTCTAAATTAATTACCATCAAAGAAAAATTAATCATGGTCAAAACCAGGGTAATGCATGTCAAGAATGAGCTTTGTTGATTACAAGAAGAGATTATAGCCCTAAGAGTAGAAAGGAGAGATCTAACTTAGTTCGAAGCACTAGATCCGACAACATAATTTAGAACTAAGAAAATTAATTTCCTCCTTAAGAAAAATAAAGACATAATAGATGAGAAAGAAAAGGTAGTATGGATTGCTTCAGTAGTTGAAGCCCAATCATATGCCTAGTCCAAAGCATTTATTGCCTTATAGGAAGAAAATAAACAACTCATTGCAAACAACATGAGGTTGATCACAATAGAAAAGGAAAAAAAACCTTCTAGAAGAAATTATCCATTAGTTGATAGAGTAATTGATGAGGGTCAACCAAGATATGAGCTACCTTGCAAGAGGTAATAGAACCCTCTCTATGAATGCGGTATGTACCATATGTTAGAAGTCAGCCATTAATATCAGTGCATGGAAAAATGAGGCTAGGAAACATGAAAGACATAAAGAAAACTTCTGATATCAAGTGAGGATGTATAAATAGATAAATGAGAAAGTGATCTAGATTAAAAAGGCCAAAATCAGTTCTATTGTAGCAAAAAATCTTGATTAACAACCCGTCTTGGACAGGATGGCCTAGAACTATCAAGTGGAAGTAAAAAATAAAAACTTGTAGATAGAGGACTTGAAAGAATATGCGGCATTACCAAACCTCAATTATGCTAATTTGACCATGTTAATAGTACGTAGGCCTAGAAATGAGCTAGAACAACAAGTAGCAACCACTTGTGCCTTGTACAAGAAGTAGTTTGTAGATAGAAAAGATGCTCTACAAAAACTTCAAGTAGTATACTCATAACTAGAAGTAGCTAAGGTTGGCTACCAGGGGTTGAAAGATGTAGTAGCGAATCTGGCTAGAAGATCAACACACTACCATGAACTCAGAGAAAAGGCCAAAGCTTTTGAAGAAGAGAGATGACAATTTGCGACATGGTATGTTAAAGCCCATTAGATGTTTCTGCAACTGCCATTTCTATGGTATGTGATAACTTCATCAAATATTTGTTCATCAGCATGGATGGACCACAATTCAAAAATGGAAGAGAAGAAGTTGTAGGCACTCCTAAATATCTACAAATTTTAGAAGCCTAATGATAAATGGAAGAGCCACATCTTCCTGGAACAACATAAGGCTACACTCAATCTTGCCAAATTTTTCTTTTTTGTCTTTTGTCAAAATTTTCATGTTATGTATTCATTTTTGTAAACTCTATTGTGGCACTATAGGGTCATATATATATAATTTAGTGTCATGTAAATCTACCTCCCAATTTCGTAAGGAACTCCATTCTCATTTTGTTTTAACTCAAGGATGAGTTTTTAGTTAGTTGTGGGGGTATGATAAATCCAAAAATTTTGTGACAATGATATCATAGTTACAACATCGTATCTACGATGTTGTAGATATGTTATCATAAAAATGATATTTTGGGGTCTATGCTAGCCTATATAAGTAACACTTATGCACATGGATCCATAGGAGATTTGATATCATAGTAATAGAACTTTTTAGTTTGTTTTCTTGAATTTAGTACATAGTAGTATATGTCTATAGTGTGATTTTTTGTAATTAAGTGGAATATTTATTCAAGTATGATGTACTTGTACACATTGCATGCATGGTAATAAAGATTGAGATTACTCTACATCATTGCAGAAATACTTAGTTTTATTTCTATTTCCAATTAGTTTACTATGTATTTTTTTCATAGGTAATGTTTACCATTACTTGCAATTTACTTTTAATGTCGTTAAGTATAGTGAGTATGATTGATCTCTAGCATGTAAGTGTCACTACTTGGTAACCCAATAGTACTATAACCTGGTACACCCAGTAGTATGGTGCTTGGTAATCCTAGTAGTAGTTACATGAAGTCGAAGGTGTGATTGGAAGATCAAGAATAGCTACTCATGACATAGGCTAGTTTAGATTTTTTTTACTATCACTTAGATTTACAAACCTTTACTTTCACTTCATGTTTACTAGGATCCCAATGAGCAATTCAACATCAATATCATATACCTCACTATGAGTTAAACCATTCGCATTAAATTTACTAACTCATGTCGGAAGATAAAAATCATGAATATTAATCAACTACTAGTATAATCACATTGCCTTATTTGTAGAGTTTGACTGGGATTTCTCATGAACACTCGTATCTAGTATGGTTTGGTGCTGGATACTCCACCGCTCATCACAACTCATGGTCATTGCACATATCAACTATGCCCCAACCATGACTTATGGTATTTTACCACAACCTATGGCCCTCTAACGAAATTAAATAAAATACACCATGATCTATGATTCATCTATGGAATTATCAATATTTATATATTCTTCATTTTAGTATACCATGACTTGCAATACCCTAATGGTCTACTTGTGATATCAATTTATATTACTTCTCTATTTCTATTAACCATGACTCATAGTAAATTAAATTTTCATTTTTTATTAGATTCTCTTAAAATTTTCAAAATTCAATTTAGGATAGATATTTCTTTAACTTTATAGAAATGAGTAACATAAGTAACTTTCTTTCAAAGCTTCTCTACTAGATATGATAAGAGGCAAAAACTATTATCAACTTTTCTAGAGAAAAACCTATGCAAAAGATGAAAATGAAGGCCTAAAAGTAAAGTAACCTTTGAGTCCATTATAAAATACCTAATATTTTGCTAAGTGATATTAACTTATGAATAGAGTGGATTATTTGATGCTATTATGTAAGCTTCCATGGATATCTAGGATGGGTGTTCAACCAAAAGAACATTTGAGCTTCACTAATCTAAAAGATATAGCCTATTATAAACTACCACCTCACTAAGTGGTAGGGTCATTATTGAATCCATCATATCTATTGAAGCACTAACTTTTAGCCTTGGATCATGCATATGTCTCTATTCCATGATTAAGCTTCCTAAAATACCCATATGTATGTGTAACCCTAGAGTACAAAGTAGTACACATTCCATCTAATATCTATAAAGAACAAAAGTGTAGGAAAATTTATTATGTCAAAGTGAATGACCAACTTATGCTTGATTGAGAGCTTATCCAAAAAAGACATTGGAAACTTATGGGTTTTAGCCCAAAGTTAATAGCACTAGATGGCTTTAATAACTATTGTGTAAGTGAAGTGCATAGTCTCACTCACAGAAATCCTTTGATTTTTTTTAACCACAAAGAAATATCATCCACACAACCATAACATTGAAAGACCCTACCTTTTTAATAATGATCACATTAATAGCATGTAGAAAGTACATTTTGTAAATAGGTGAGCCATGATTTCTTCATGTTTGAAGCATAAGACACATATTAAGTCCAATTAATAACCTCTACAATTTAGGTTGTCTAAGGTTTTTCTAAGAAGCCAATTGAAAAATTCAACTTTGGGTCTATAACAAAGCTTCCAAATTTAACGTCATCTAGCATGCCTGCTAAAGAAAGCATTATAGAGGTTGAAATTTAGTTGTTTCCATTAAAATTAGGGAAGGATAGCACATTAGTTCACCTACTAGATGAAGATGACCATTTGGCCATGTATGAAAATAATAAGTCTAATTGAGAGGAAGTGTCATTATTGATGAGTCGAAGATTGGCTAAGTCAACGAGGCCTCATTGACTAGGCCCTATCAATTAGGCTTTGTTGATGCATCATTTGATGCATTAATGTGGCCCCATCGATGTAGGGTCTGTTCTTACCTATAAATATGTAACAACCCACATTTTTTAAGCATTAGTCTATCATAGTTGTAGTGAAGCTCTTGTAGTTTTTTCATTTGAAAGTTTGAATATTTTTGTGAGTTCTTGTAGCAAGACTCATTGAGTGTATGAATCATTATTTAAGCATTTTTGTACCTATGCATGATAGTGTGTGAGGTAATAAATATAAGCTTCTTGATAAACCTTGCAGCATTCTGAATATCTTAAATATTTTATTCATGCATTTAATGTTTTTAGTTATTTCTTTAACGTTCCTCAGTAATTAAGCGAGATAAGCTAAATAGCGATTAAGTAAATTCATAAGTACTATTGCTTCAAGCATGCATATGATGTTTGGAAATCCTAGTAGGGCTTAATTCTTGGTAAACTAGCAACATTATATGTGTTTAGGATGTGTATAGCATGTGGGACTGGATACTTATGTTAGGACTAGTTACACAATAGTTAGGCAATTAGATTAAAGTAGACATTAAATTAATTCATTTCTTATTCTATTTATTTCAAGTATTAAAACCATAAAACACAAAATGATAAAAATCATATGCATCAATTACACTTAAACCATACCCTTGAGCTTCACAAGTGTAGTTGGGAAGATAATGAATGTTCTCAACACCCAATTCACTTCCTAGAGAACTAGTATATCATAAAACTACATTGTCCATGGAATTCAATTAGATCATGTGTGAATGCTTTGTGATTTATGTGATTGGGCATAGGGGTACCTTCACCACTCATCATTAGCATCATTTTTAGGGACTCCTTTTGTTGAAACATGCGCTATTTAGGATTAGTGAATATCATTAACATCATTGAAAAAACCCTAAGGTTAACATCATTTTCACACATAATATAATTATATAAGCACACTAATATTCTATTTTTTTGCAAAATGTCTTCTTCTCTTAGGTGTGACGATGTTGAACCACTAGTCCCACAAGAGTGGAAAGTGTTATATACTCATCCAAATGAGTATGTGCCTGATTTCACCTTCATCTTGCACTAGGATGAACAAATGTGATGGCATGACATGGAAGGCAACATTGTATTACCTTTCGATCGATATGTGCCTGTGATACTACTTCAAACTCTTACGAAGTTAGGCATCCATGATCTTTAAGAGGAGTATTTTGTGCATGATTACAATTACTAGGACTATTGTCCCACTAAAACATGACATAGGAGAGATTTACACTAGAAGAAGCAACATGAGTTTGCGATGGAGAAATGGTTCAACAATCCCTTATTCTTGCTGAAGCTACCTTAGATTTGCACTGTGATGTTAACTCATGTTGTCTCCAATTGGATCAACGCTAGCAACCTTTCCATGAAAAGATTTAACCTAGGAATTCCTCTTGTTTACTTGCACATTACTGGACATGAGCCATGCAAGGCTCTTCTTAACTTTAGTTCTAGTTTCAATCTCATCTCCTATGACATGTCCAAGGCCTAGAACCTACCACCTCTTAAGAAGAGTAATATCCATTTGGAATTTGCAAACTAATCAATCACTATTCCTTTGCAATTAGTGGAGGACATTGTGACTAGAGTTTGTGGATGGTCCTATCCTACCAATTTTCTAGTGATCAAGGTAGAAAATTGCAAAGGAAACTTCCCCATCATTATGGAATGTGCATGTTTGAACACTATTGATGCACGAATGGGCATCATGGACCTCTCCTTGAAAATATCTAAGAAGAATGAATTTGGACAACTTGAGAAGAAGTGAGTTCCATGAATCATGTATAACAAAAATGGGTGCAACTACATGCAGAAAATTTTGTCCATTAAAAGAACATTCATCAAAGCATGAAATTAGTATGCACATGAAAATAATATCCAAAGGTGACTATATGTAGCAACCACAAAATAGGATGGCATCTAGTGGTTGACAGCTGACTCTAATAACAACACACTATGCATGAAGCCTATTGAGATCCTGACATGCGTCTATGTCTAGGCCATGGATGAACTTGAGCAAGCTCATCACTAACTCTCTAATGATGAAAATGATGATACATATTGGGGAGAGTTGGAAATATCTGATAGTTTCAAGCAAGATCCCCTAGAGTTAAAAAATCTACTAGCCAGCATGAGGTATCCATTTTTAGACAATGGCAAGATGGTTATCATCAATGTGAATCTCACTCTCAAACAAAAAGAAAAGTTGTTGAAGGTGGTCAAAAAATAGTCAAATGCTATTTCTTGGTCATATCCTGAGCTAATTAGAATTCATCCCAGGATATGCTAGCATCATATCTACACTAACCTAGCCATGAAGCCAAGAAGGCAACCGCAGAGGTAGCTAAATCCCAAGTTGAAGCAAATTGTCAAAGAGAAAATAAAACAACTCCTCAAGGTTGGGTTCATCTATCCTATCACAAATAGCAAGTGGGTTAGCCCACTTGTAATTGTGCCAAAGAAAGGTGGTAAGTGGTAGGTCTACATCTACTTTAGGCTGTTGAATATGGTAACATTTAAAGATCATTTTCCATTACCATTTGTGGACCATGTGTCAGACACTATATCTAGGCATTGTTATTATAGCTTTTTAGATGGTTCTAGTGCCTATAACCAAATCCAGATTGCACTAGAGGATCAGGCCTAAATAACATTCATGAGTCCCTAGGGAACTTTGCATATTACAAGATGTTGTTTGATTTGTGTAATTTCCCTGCAACACTCCAATGCCTAGTCCTTAGTATTTTTCAACAGCAAATTAGTAGTGGAGTATAAATCTTTATGGATGACTTCTCTACTTATGGGGCTAAATTTGGGAAAGCCCTGGATCACCTTGATCAAGTACTAATAAGATGTTTTGAAACATACCTTAGGTTCAATTAGTAGAAAAGGCATTTAATGGTCCAAGAGGGCATAGTAATGAGGCACTAAATTTCACAAAAAGGGATTGAGGTAGATCCAAGAAAGATAAGGGTCAATCACATGTCAACAAGAGATAATCAAAGAAATTCAATCATTCATTAGACACAATGGCTACTACTAGTGGTTCATAAAGAATTTCTCTAAGATTGCAAAGCTATTGGTTGAGCTTACAAAGAAAGATGCTCCATTCATTTGGACCAAGGAATGTGAACATGCATTCTAATAGCTAAAAAACAAACTCATAGAAACTCTAATTCTATAGGTACTAGACTAGTATAGAACATCTCGTATAATGATGAATGCATCTAATTATGCCTTAGGAGTTGTGCTTATGTAGCTGGATGATAAGAAACATTCATATTACATCATTGCATGAGCCAAAGAATTGTGGGTGCATAGTTGAATTACACCACAATTGAGAAAGACAGATGACAATGGTGTATGATTTCAAAAAGTTTAGACACTATGCGCTTAGCTATAAGTGTTTGTGCATATAGATCATAGTGTCATCTGCTTCCTAATGAATAAGCCATTTGTGAGCCCTCGTATTGTATAGTGGTTGGTGATTTTGCAAGAATTCAATCTCACAATGATAGATTGGAAAGGAACTAAGAATGTGGTCATTGACCATCACTCTTGGTTAAGATGGCATAATAAAAAGAAGGAGAGTCTCCTCTTTGATTAGTTTCCAGATGAACTCCTCTTTACAAAAGCAATAAATGACCAAGTGCCAACTGAATCAAAATGGTATGACTGTTCCTCAATTACCTTCTCACTCAGGAGATGTCACAAGATCTAGAATTTAGAAAGAAACAATAGTTTCTTCATCAAGCTAAGAACTTTATGGAAATTAATGAACACCTTTACAAGGTATGCACCAATGGCCTTGTTTGTTGGTGTGTGCCTGATACGAACTAATTGTGTGTTCTCCAAGATGCTCATGAAGGCCCTTGTAGATGCCATTTTGTGGAAAGATGCATAAGCATAAAAATCCTAATGATAGGATACTATTGACCTATAATCTTCAAGGATGTCCACCAATTTGTTCAATCTTGTGAGCATTGTCAATGAGATAGTGGGATGACTGCTTGAATGAAAGGTCCTCAATAGTGGATTCAACCACTAGAGCCCTTTGACATAAGAGGTATTAAATTTATAGGTCCCATGACACCCATGTCTAATGGAAAGGCATAGATCATCATAGTATTCAACTACTACATCAAGTTGGTAGAAGAAACAACTATCACTCACTGTACATCATCCACTACTACTAGATTTGTACAAAAATATGTTGTAAATAGGTTTGGGTGCTATGTGCATTGATTTCTAACAATGGAACTCATTTTAAAGGTTACACTTTTTGAAAACTCATGAAATGCTAGGGGATCAAACATAAATTAAAAACACCCTATTACCCCCAAGCTAATGATCAAGCAGAAGTTACCAATATGGAGATCACAAAGATCCTAACAAGAATTATAAGCAAATATAGGAGAGAGTGGAGCATAAAACTTAATGATTCCCTCTAGGCCTACTGCTCAACGTGGAAACTCCCCATAGGCTACTCTCCCTATAAGCTAGTGTATGGAAAAATTCCAATACTTCCAATCCAATCTAAGCTTCATACACTTTTAACAACCTATGAATTAAACCTTGATCTGAGCCTAGGACAAAGAGAAAGATTGATCAATCTGAATGTGGTAGATGAAAACTAATTAGTGGTCCTATCTTTGAATGAAGTGCACAAGGCATTCAACAAGCAATGTCATGACCTTAGAATATGAAAAGTAAAATTTCAACCTAGAGATAAGGTTCTCTATTGGAACCCCACACATGTACCCTAGAAAAAAAAGTTTCAAATGTTGTGAGAGGGACCATATATAATTGATGAAACCTTTCCCTTTAGGGCCTTGTTAATCTAAAACTTTTAAATCCAAAATAAAAAGCATTTGATCAACATCCAACAAGTGAAACCTTTCCTGGAGCCAAGACAAGCCAGCGCAACTACTACCTCATTAAATGAACAACCATTCTCTATATTCTGCATATCCTCCTTTCAACTTAATCATGGGGGAGATGGCCATCTGTGCTAATCACACACATGGTTCCTCAGTTTTCCATTTTTTTACATATGTTTTTTTTACACTTTGTTGATTTTTACCTCTTTTTGATTTTTTGTTCTATTGATTTTCTCAATTTTTTGTTTTACAACATTGTTAGCATGTTTTCTATTTCTTGAATACTTTATACTTATATATTTTAATTTATTTTTTTGTGTGAATTTTCACTATTTTTGCTACTAAAAGTGCTTTATTACCATAGGACATAGTGCCAACATTGCTACTTACTAATGGTGGTTTATGCTTAATATTTTGATTGCTAATGTCTAGTTTCCATTTTGGAATTCTCATGTCTAATTACTAAGACATGGTTTACTTTTCCTGAAATAGGTAGTGAGTCCACAACATCCACCCATTCACAAACTATATGGTTTTTCTTATTTTGGAAGTTTGGGGTCCCTTTTCATTAAACAAACTTTTAATTGATTTGTGACCTTGGTAGTTTGTAGAATTGGAAAGGATTCAAAGGTTTGTATAGGGTGTGACTTCAAGGGGACTCAATACACTTTGTACTATTCTACTTACTTGAGTTCTTGAATGTTTTCATTAACTTCTCACCATTTCATGTAAACGAATAACAAGAAGTTAAATAGAGTCTTTGCATGGTGTGGTTTCCATTTTAAAAAAAACATGATGGGAATTCAAAGCACGTCCCTTAGATAAATAAAATATGCTACAAGCACTGGTTATGAGACTAGAGAGACATGTTACCCATGCCTAAAGGTCCCCTCTAACTAAGGCCCTCTTCACTTCCTGCTTCTTTATTCTTCTCTTTCTGGAACAATGGTTTTTTTGTGGGAGTACTCTTGTATCTTGAGGGGGTGGATTGGTCTTAGAGTGGCAATGTGAAGTCACTGAAAGCTATTGGTTTTGATCTTCTTAGATCATTTTAAACAAAACTCCACAAGGGATCTCTTATGACTTCAATTTGTGATTCCATCCCACCTTCTCGATCATCCATCTATGCTACCCGTAACTCACCTCACTTCTAGTTTCCATGTTCTGCTCAATGTCTTAGTTTGATGTGTTCAAATTCTTGGATAGATTCTTTCTAGTTAGTCATTAAATTTTCATAATCATTAATTGACTGTGTGGCCCATGGACTCCTTAGTTAAGGCTATGTAAGGGCAAAAAGGGTGCATGCTTGCTATAGGGAGGACCCACTTGCATATCTCTTGGTTTGGATAGTTAACTTCCCTACCTTAGAAATTGCTACAATCTTATCTTTCGCATGCTCCATTATGCATCCAGCTCTATGCTCCTTCAACTTTCATAAACTTTAGTCTCCAATAATTTTCTTAAAATTTCTCAAATTTTTAAATTTTCTAACCTCCAACACGCTTTTCTACTATTTTCATCATGTTCATGACTTTTTGGCCTTCCATTTCACTCTAATTTCATTCAAAAACTCCTTGTATTTTCAAATTTTGACCAAAGTCAATGATGGTCAACAACCACATCAACAGAGCCTTGTCAATTAGGCCCTGTCGATGCAACAAAAAAACTCTATAAATACCACCAGATACTTCAAAATTTTTTATCAATTTCTTCACAACAAGAGAAGAGTTTTTGCCATTTTTCAGAACCCAAAACCTTCCAAAGCCCATAACTTTCCAGATGTTTGTCCAAATCACTTTTTTCTTCAATCTAACAGCTACCAAAGGCAAGCTCTTCATCGTGGGGGCCATAAACCTTAAGATTTAATGAATTTTTTTTGTTCCCCAAAGGGTTAATGAATACAATAATAACGAAAACCATTGATTTTTGAGAGTTTAACCTTTTCAACAACCTTTGATATAACTATAATCATTTATCAACATTAAAATACAAATAATTTAATAATTAAAATTCATCAAATTAGCCATAATCACAACTTAGCTAGGTGTAATGTTCCTAATGAGATAAGGTATTACAAATTGTTTCATGTTACACAATATTTGCTAACCTGTGGTCATGTTATGATTACATATGTTACCAAGACTGAAATGACCATAGGAAGGAGGATCCTCACAACTAAGGGAGAAATGACCAAGAACTAGAATCCAAGAATAAGCCCAAGAACAGGTAGAATAAATCCATGCAATGGGACCTCTTCAAGAGGAGCCTGAAGTGGAATCTATTTGATAAATTCTTGAGGAGGAAGCTATAATAGAACAATCATTACAATGGGGAGGTACCAAGGCCCAGATTGAGACTTTAAGTCATACTAACACAAGGCTATCTCAACATAATCAAGCCTCATGATGTCTGATGAGTTGTCATTTGATAGGCCCTAACATCAGGTACACGATGTGGAGATGATGTCACATACCCAACATTAGGACTAATAAGTGACATCGGATACTTGACGTTGCCTCATTTGGACCTTGCCTATAAATACTACAATTTTAATTATTTAATACTTTATTTTGTTAGAAATTTTCATTTATTGTTATTTATTGTTCCTATTGTTAAATGGAATGTGTACACCTTAATCATGAACATTTAAGTGAAAGTATTTGGTAACCCAGAATTGTATTATTTGGTACACCCAATGACATATGCTTGGCCATCTTAGAAGTAGCTCCACAAGGTCCAAGACATATATGGATGATTAAGGATAGATACTCATTGCACATAGGCTATTTAGATTTTACTTTTCATTGTCCATTAGTTTAATTATTTTACCTTTGTATTACTATCAGGAGTAGCATAGAATTAGGAACAACATAATATGCCTCACTTGGACTAAACCATACATGAAAAAGCTACCACTAGTCCAACTGGGAAGATATTGAACTCCAAACAGACAATAATAATCTAAATGCCACAACTAGTCTCATCCATAGAATTTAACTGGATCATGCGTAAACGTTTGTGATTTGTATGGTTGAGTGTAGGGGTACCTCGTTGCTCATCATTGGCATCATTGCCAAGGAATGGTGCTAGTTAGCTAGATTAGTTATATCATATAAGATCACTATAAAAGGTATTAATGATATATTCTTTAAAAAATATCAAATCACACACATTGTAACCAACAACAATGTCTCTCCCACATGGAAATTGAAACACCACAAAAATCTTCTAAGTGTTGTACCAGCGTACACGCCCAGCGTACACGCCCAGCGTACACGCCCAGCGTTNCACGCCCAGCGTTCACGCCCAGCGTTCACGCCCAGCGTACGGCAGGGACGCTCGACGACAGGATTTTCAAGGGCAACATAAAGGTTACGTCAGAGAGCAAGGATTGAAGCAAGTGGACATCTGCCGGCGTCTACGCCCGGTGTTTACGCCCGGCGTATACGCCCAGCGTGTACGCCCCAGCGTATACGCCAGCATGTAATGTTTACGCCCGGCGTGTACGCGCAGCGTAC